>JBCJKH010060635.1:0-10371 GCA_039877255.1 Loriculus beryllinus | reverse complement strand
ATGATCTTAAGGTCCTTTCCAACCCTAACGATTCTATGATTCTATGATTCTATGATTTATGTAGTCACATTAAGCAAGATCTGCTCATACTTAACACAGAGAGGCTTTAATAATACTTTTAATAACACCTTACTTACAGTAGAAGACAGGGGTAACCACATAGCAGGATCTCTGACTTGACTTACCTTTGCAATCATGAGCTTGTAGTGATAAGGCTAGCTTTGACTATGGCATGCTACAACTGCTAGTGATTGAGGCAGCTGTTTGTCATCCTTGCCAACAGCCTAAGCTGGCACATATTTGCTTTAATATGAAGCTGTCTTTGTGTTACAAAGTTATTTTCTGCCCACTTTGCTGTTAGACCTGCTCACCTCACTGATTTTCACACCATTGCACTGTTACCTTCTGCACTCACTGCTGCTCTATATCCAAATCCATTGAGCACTCTGAAGGTCTTTCACCTTCTACTAACTGCTCAGTCTCCTAGCTTTGTTCTGGTAGCAGGAAAATTTCATGTTTGTGCTACAAGCAATATGATCTATGAATGCAAGTTATCCACATATTATATAGCTATGTCAGAATGAATATCGTGTTCTGAGCTCAAAGCTACAGATGTACTTATAGTTGGAGTAGAAAAGGAACAGCTTCCCCATAGAATGGAATTTTGAAAATTACTCTTTTGCACAAGAATGTAAAAAGACCATTTGTTTTTAAAATAGATCCTCCTTTATCCTGGGATCACTAGTAACTGAATCATTAGGGTAGTTCTAAGGTATGTAACAAATGATGCTTTGTCCAGTTCTGTAAGATACAGGGAAGGATTTCAACCTCAGTGATCATCTTAACCACAGGATCAGTGACTGTTTTATGTTTAGGTTCCCAATATTTAGCCCTGAACCTGTTCTGGCTTGCATTTATTGGTTTGAGGAAGCTTGATAAAAAGAATGAAATTGAAATACAACTCAATAGCAACAGACCCTAGTTGGTTTGCAGTAGGATAAAAGTGGGAATTTGAAAAGCTAAGGGAGAATATTAAGAATCTTATTAGTTCAGTTCCTCGTCTCAGATGCTTTTGTGACCATTAGCTCTAGCAATATGCAAATCTGAATGCCCTGGTACCACAGTATTTCTGAAGATATTTATTAAAAACGCCACCATATTGCATGTGGCTGCAGCTGAAAAATTTCACTCTGGATTTTTTGTTGCAGTTATGTCTTTCACTTAAACTTGATTACAAGCCATTTCTGAGATGCCAATCAAAAGGCAACATACCTACAGGATTAATACGTAATAGCTATGAAAACAAGAATGAAGGACTACTTTGTTATATCATTAGTTGGCTCTGTAAAGTTTTATTACATTATCTTACTTCCTGAGCTCTCATACTCAGTATTTAGATATGGTCCATTATGATACTTCTCCTCAGTCTTCTTTCTGAATACTCTAAATGCTGTTCCACAATAAAGTTTACATAGACATTTTCAAATGGAGCAAGGTGGAAGTATATGAATGAAAATGCATCGTAAGACCATATAGTTGAGTACTGTGGCATATATAGCCACCTTCACTCTTTAAAGTAACTTCAATAGATGTTAGAGTATTATATCTAAAACTAGCTCAGGATCTGTCATGACAGCAACTGAAATTCCTGTTGAAAATTAAGCAACAAGACTAGCAGCAACCCATCTGTCTTGTGCACTTCCATCTTCCAAAATCAGAAATGTGGAGAGGGGAGAGAACTAGATAAACGAAAGTGTGGAGACTACCACCATTAAATGTAATATGTACTTTGTGCCATGTTTAACGCAACACTTAACTGGAATTATAAGAGAACATAGAATAAAGCAGCAAGAAGTGGACAAAAACTAGTTATGACCCAGACATCCTGTAATTAAGAAATCCTAGGCAAGGTACTTATGTCTTCACCTCTAGTTCCTTTCTACTGCATATCTACCTCTTTCAGTTTTGATCTTGACAGGAACAGCCACATACCACAGCTTTGTATAATAAACAGAACAGAGATACTGCAGTTTAATCCCACTGCTCTCATTAGTCTTTTTGCTAAGAACTGAAAAAAAAAAAAAAAACCAAAAAACAAAACCACATGCTTGAATTCTGTCCAAACTGTCTGCTACTATGGCAATAGAAAATTGTCTTGGTAAGAAAATGCTACACTGTAGTTATTAATATTTCAGCCAAAGTACAGTCTGTAGCAGTATAGATTTTGTAAGAACTTCATCCCATGACCTGACAGCTGTTCAATACACTATGTGAGACAATTAATATTCTCAATTTCTGCTCAGTTAAAATCCAGAAAAAGATGAAGAAGTTTGTCACTTTACAGGAAGCACTTGCATTGTTAGGTCTTAAAGCAAGGAACAGCTCTTGTTTCCTTCTTGTAAAAGCAGCTTGTATGTTAAGGATACATAATTATTAATACTGATGACTATAAAACAAAAGCTTACTCCAATCTAGAAAATAGTTTATTCTTGGTTATGGTCAAGAGGGAGTATCTTTGGAAAGTCTGGAACAAGCAGCTGAAGTAATTTAATGAGCCATAAAGTAGCAGGAGTTAAATATTGCAATATTTTTTAAAAGGAAGCATTTTCTGATCATTCAGTGGAAAGAACTTGTGGGTTGCATTTGTACTTCAGACTAGACAAAGTCAGTGTGTCTACAACATCTAGGATGACCTTTTTTTTTCTATTTAAGAAAATGTATTGATTTGTACAGTGGCAAAACAAGAACAGACATCTGCCACATATTACTCAAACAATGCAGGACACAGAATTATAATGTCTGCATACAAAATACTAGAAGCAGATATAAAAATGATATGAGTAGAAAGTATGAAATAACGGTAACGTATGGTTTGCAGGATTGTAAAGTGGAAAATAAGTTTTCACACACATTTAACCTATTGTTTTAAAAGAAAGACAGTTTTACCAAGGCATCAAATACATCATTTCATCTCCTTTAGGCCTTAGTTTCACTGTGTAAATAGAGATAAACCCTTATTTCAGACTTTTTAAGTCTTCAGAAGAAGTACTTTTTCTGAGTTCTTGAGCAGTCTTGAATCAAAAAGAAATCTAAACTCTGGCCTTTCCTCTACTATTATTCCTAGTTAGGCTAAACTGAAAGCATTTGCAATCTAACTCTAAAGCTGCAGGGTTTGTCAAACTTCCAGTATCTTACAGTGTCTCTCTTGGCTGCCAATACAGACAAATGTAAAAATTTCCTCAAATGTGCCTTGTGTGTTAGTTCATTTATACCTTGAAACAGGCAGATGTTGGGGAAAAGCATGAGATTAGAACTCATAATCTTGCCGACAGCAATGTTAACATTGTTCCAAAAACTCAGTATGAGCCCTACTTAAGCCAGTCAGATTTTGGCTTTTGACATGAAGGGACAGAAATAGAATTTAGGGGAGGCTGTACAAACAGCTCTTGGAGAACAGTGAGATTTTAGACCTTGAATGTTTGAAAGACTACTCCCTGTGAAACAGGCATCATCTTCTTTAGGTTCTACTAGATGCTGGTAAGTTTATCACATACTGCCTTTCACATTCACAGAAGAGTATGTCCACTTATTTGCTAAAACAAATCTAATTTCTTATCTAGCATACTTATCATGTGCCAGCATTTCAGAGTAGAGCCAGAAACAGTCCTGTTCTGCCTTCCTCCTAACACTCCTTAATGTGACAGCAATTCTCAGTCCCGCTACTTCCCTTCTTCAGCTACCTTTGATAAAACGCAAACAAGTTTTCTCAACAGTGTCAGTTTATAACTGTGTTCAGAGTTTCTGATACTGTTTCAACCCATGATTTTTAATGTGGTCACATTTAATGTGGTCACATGTTGTCACAAGCAAGCATGAAGAAGCAGGCATTTGCATTTGCAAGACAGACTGATCTTCATTACCATATAAATGCACACAGTTTGATCTTTAGCTCCTCACAGTACACATTTGTAGATGTAAATATATTCCGAATTGGAAGATAATCTTGTCCTGGAAGAACAGTTAGGCTTCGGATTTTCCTTTTGCTCCTTTTAGGATCCCCCTCCAGAAACTTTCTTCCCTCAGAGGGAAGATCTGTATTTGAGATTATGATAATTAATGCTTCTTCTGTCAACAGACAGAAATGTTCCTTCAACAGGAAAAAATGCTGTCATAACACCTTCAGGAATAACTTGTATTTAAACATTCTCCTCTTCCAGCTCTCTTTCACATCAGTGGCCAGCCTAAACCACAATAGTCCTCAGCCTCCTCTTGCCAGATGCATTCTTTGACAAGACTTCATAATGTCCCTGCATAATAGCTAGTTACACATACAAGGAGAAAAGACAGCTTTTGCTGGTCAGGTTTGAGGAATTTATGAGTAAGTATCCTTTTTTACCTGTTTTTGGAATGTGGAATGTTCGTTTTCTTTCAACTTTGTTGTCTAAAACTTTCTGGACTTCTGTCTTGTCTTTCTTCATCCAACACCAAATGCATCTTTAGCATGTTTTTACATTTTGATGCTCAAGTTCTTTATACCAGGAAATCAGCATGCCCTTTTCTAAGCATTCACAATAACTGCTCATGAAGACCAGATCCATAACAGCAAACACAAAGGTCATTCAAGGAAATCATCTTTGACAACAAAACTAGAAGCCATTCCTAAATTTAGAGAGTTTCCAGAGCAAGGAAACTCTTGTGATTCCCATTTCATTGAAACTCCACTTCTTTTATTCAAGATCAAGAAGCAGAACACACCTTCTATTTTTATTTTCTTTCTGTAACAACCATCCTTTTCTTCACTTTTTTAATTACATTGTTGTCCCCATTCACCTACACAAGTTAGACAAGACTAATCTCTGGTATTTGCAAGATATCTTCCTGAGGAAATCATACTTTTTAAATGTGTTTATCTACAAACACTGCTGTGACGGAGAAAACTAAGAGTTAACACTGTATTAAATAGGAAATTAAATAAAGGGTCTACATGAATGTATCATCCTCAACGGAAGATGGCAAGGAAGCAAATTCATTTAGCTTGGGAATTCAGTTGCGTTATATTTACTGGTCTTACCTGATGTTTAGCGTTGGTGGTTCAGGTTTTGCAATTTGTAAAAAAACCCAAAACAAACAAACCCCCCCCCCCAAAAAAAAGAAACCACCCAAATAAGCAAACCAAAGTTTATCCTATCTGCACTTGCTTGAATATTACTTAAGTATAAAACACTAACAGGCAGAGGACATTGATTTTTATTGACAATCAGATACAAACCCCAATATTGTAGAGAAGCTATCATATTATTTATTTTCTGATCTTGAAAAATATTGTATAAGACACATTTTCTTATTCTTTTAATACATATTTTTAACACATTTTTTCCTTCCATATATTTACATTCTTTCATAAATAAATATGCCTTGAAGTTTCAGGCTACTGTTTAGCTTCTCTACAGTGAAGCACTAGAAAGAAAGGTTTCTGAGAGATGTATAATACAGGCTGGGAAATCCTCTCTGCTTGCTGTTTTGCAAAATTTGCTCTATCAGCAACATGCATTGGAATAATTATGCCAAGGTGTCACCCTGAAGCATGACAAAATCATAATATAGAAATGTACATCCATCACAGGTATCTTGAGTCACTGTTTAGACTGAAATTTATAGCACTGACAAATTCATCTCAGTGAGTCATAATGTTAAATACTGAATGGCACCTGAGGTTTTTTCTGCTTTGTCCAATTTGCTACTTGCTGTCATTCTTTTTACAAATTTCTGTTGTTTTGAGCTTTCCAAGATTCTGCTGAAAACTTTGCTGATGGATTGCATAAAAATCAGAAAACAGAACTGTTTATACCATTTCATAGATTGTTTAATGAACAACATTACGAGATGTCCAGATGAAATATTAGAGAGAAAATGTGAGTGGGATGGGGAGTGGGGGAATTAAAGAAAGTAAGTGTTAAAAAAAAAAATTAGATATTCCTACATATAATATCCTGTGTATTTTGCTTCAGTCTCCAATGCCAAGGCCAGCCTTCAGGAATCCCTGACCCAGGACATAAGGGAGAAAGTCTGGAGGAAGTAAGTCTTTCCCTTGGTTGAGGAGGACTGGGATAGAGACCTCATGGACAAATTTGATATCCACAAGTTCATGAGCCGTGACGGGATGCACCTGTGAGCTGGTAGACATAATTGCTAGGCCACTCTTGATCATCCTCCGTCTGAGGAGTGGAAGAAAGCAAACGTCACCCCAGTCTTTGAAAAGGGTAAGGAGGACCCCTGAAACTACAGGCCAGTAACTCTCACCTCAATCACTGGAAAGGTGATGAAATGGCTCACAGTAGAGGCCATTTCTAAGCACATGGAAGACAAGAAAATGATCAGGAGTAAACAGCATGGATTCACCAAAGGGAAATCTTGTTTAACCAACTTGATTGCCTTCTATGATGGGACAATTGGATGGCTGTATAGATGAAGGAGAGCAGACACTGTTGTCTACCTGGACTTCAGCAAGGCTTGACACCTTCTATGACATCCTCAAAGGCAAGCTCAGGAAGCATGGGCTGCACAAGTGGACAGTTAGGTGGATTGACAGCTGGCTGAATGGCAGGTCTCAGAGTTGTGATCAGTGGCACAAAGTCTACCTGGAGACAACTAGCAGCGTCCCCCAAGGGTCAATACTGGGTCCATTATTGTTTAACTTATCACTCAACAACTTGGATGAAATGATAAGAGTGCCTCCTCAGAAAATTTGCTGATATAAAACTGGGAGTGCTGTGCTGTCACTTAGCAGGATCTAGACAGGCTGAAAAGATGGGCAGCAAGGAACCTTGTAAAATTCAACAAAGACAAATGTAGGGTCCTGTGCCTGGGGAAGAATAACCACATGCACCAGTACAGGCTAGGAGCTGACCCACTAGTAGGTAGCTCTGCAGAGAAGGACCTGGGGGTCTTGGTAGACAGCAAGTTGCACATGAGACAGGAGCAATGTGCCCTTGTGGCCAAGAAGGCCAATGGTATTCTGGGCTGCATTAGGAAGAACATTACCAGCATGTCAAGGGAGGCTATCCTCCACCTCTGCCAGCCCTGGTGAGGCCTCACCTGGAGTGCTGTGTCTAGTTTTGGCCTCCCCAGTATAAGAGATATGGAGGTGCTGAAACAAGTCTGGCAAAGGACTGCTAGAATGATTAAAGCTCTGCTCTCATATGAGAAAAGGCTGAGGGAGCTGGGCATGCTCCACTTAGAGAAGAGAAGGCTCAGGAAGGATCTCATCAATGTATCTAAATGTATCTGAAAGGAGAGTGTCAAGAAAATGGGGCCAGATCATTCATGGTGATGCCAGATGATAGGACAAGAGACAATGGGCATAAAATAAAACACAGGAAGTTCCACCTGAACATGAGAAAGACTTCTCTACTGGGTGGGTGATTGAATATTAGAATAGGTTGCCCAGAATTGTTGTGGAATCTCCTTTCCTGGAGATATTCAAGAGCTGTCTAGGCACCATTCTTAGTAACATGCTTTAGGTAACCCTCTTGAGCAGGAAGGTTGGAGTAGATGATCACTGGTGCTCCTTTCCAACCTCAACCATGCTGCAATACTGTGATTTTCAGATAGCTACATATATAGCTGCAAACTGGTACCAAACTACAAGATGAAATTCATCTAACGTGAGATCCATAAATTCGACTTAGTAGTAATATACTACTAGCTCATTAAAAGATTAAGCTTTATACAGTGCCATAACTGTACAACACCTCCTTGAGTAAAATACACCTAAGAAAATACCTTATACAACATTATACCTGGGCCCAAATCCCTTAATCTAGGGAATGGAGCAAATTCCATATGCAAAGATCAATCTGCAGCCTAACCTGCAGGCTTGAAGAGAAAGACTAAACGACACAGCAAACAATCACTAAGATATTCAGGCTGAATGCACTCCTGAGAGCAAATGTTCTCAGCACAGCTAATCAAACAGAAATAAAGCATCTGAAGAAAAACAAACGGGTTCTTGGATTATAAATTGAGTGAAGCAAAGTGAACAAAGGTTATTGGATAGATTACAAACTTGAAAAGTTGGTGGTAAGTCTAACAGATGAATGATACAAATCAACATTCACTTGGCACTGCACTCTACAGTTGTTAGACTGCATTCTATAAAATGCAGTATATGTGATATGCCAGAAACGTGTACCTCGGAATTCTATGACAACACCTATAGAAATAAATGTGTTACATAAGCTGCTCTTATAATGGACAAGACATAGAAATTCATCTTGACAGTGCTCCATTTATACCAATTAGCTACACATACAAAAGAGATCCAAAAAAAGGGGCTCTTCCTAGGGCTGAACTTACAGGTGCTAAGAGGGGTAAACAAATGTCTAATGTTAAACAGTTTCAGTTCCCTGTTAATGTGAAGAGGTTCCAGAATTCTACTACCAAAATAACTTGCTATCACAATTTGGAGAAGGTCAATGAAGCTGTATTTCAATGGCATATCACCAAAGCAGACAACATCTGAGGTGCTTACTTAGCTCCAGCATTACTGAATGAATAAAAAAACCCAATCAAAAAACAAAACAAAACACACACACACACACAAAAAAAACCATCAAAAAACAAAACAAAACACAAAACAAAATCCCAAACAAAATAGAAAAAAAAAAGTCATCATCCACATTCTGACTTACCTGTCTTCATTAATTTCTGGAGGACTTGCTTGAAAACAGACAGTAGTCTTTTTTCATCAGCAGTATTGTAACCTTTCTCCTGCTACACACATTTATGCACCTGTGCACAGCTTCAGCAATTATTAAAAAGGCCAGAAAACAAAACCATACTATCTGTAATCCTGACTTACATTCTCCACCTATTAACTTATTGAACGATCACCTTACTCTTTTTTTACACTTTGATCCTTAAAGCTCTCTCAGTGGCCTCAGGCACATGTTCAATGAGAGAGGTGATGGAATTAGCCTTTAAGATAGAAACACTTAGTGTGAAAGAAGAGGTTCTCATCATGCTCCAACAAGTCTTATTGAGTCTTATTGAACACTGAGTGATTTTACTTTACCTAACTCTAGATACCTGTGCTAAGCCACACCAACAGAGCAGCAGGGGTTTTTCAGGGATTCTTAGCAGGCTGAAAAAATACTGGCATTGACATTTCTTCCTTGTCTATATCCCTGAGGCCACTATCCATCAAAATAAATGTCATTATATCTATGATGTTTACATTAAGACTGAAAGAGATCCAAGACTTTGTGATGTTTTAGGAAGAGCTGCATTTGGCCCAGAGGAACAGAAAAGTAGGGTGGAGAAGATTCATTACCCATCAAAATGGGGATGAAAATCCTCTACTGGTCACAGCTTTATTATCCTAATAAATTAGAAACAGTTAAAATTAATCAAAACAGAAAAAACAACTTCAAATTCACACAACCAAAGATAATCTAGTCATATTTTGATATCACCATGGTATTCAACTATTGTTTGCGGAACGGCTTCTAAGAAATTAAAATTGTGAGAAGTTCTATACCATCATGAACCCAAACGAAACTGCTATTACAAAGCAGTTATATTTTAAAAAGGGACAGCAATCAAAGATAATTATGTTCACAATTTGTTCTGATCATTTCTGCTACCTGCATATATTTGATTTTCCATTGATTTTCCATTACACTTGCCCTTTTGTCGAGTGATTTAAAATATATCAGCTGTTCCAATCACATTGTAATCACTTCATTTTACAATGCAACAAAACATGATGTAATGGGGACTAAACAATTCCATACTGTGTGGCTGTACAAAGAAGCTCTATAGCATTTCTCAAAAGTGGGTCCGTAAGGTTCCTGAAGTATCCATCTATCCTTTTAGTTTGTTTTTTCCAGTGCCATCCATCAGGGAGAGGCCCTCCATAACACCAGGAGGAGAGGACAAGACACTCTTCTGTCCCAAGCAGCTGTAATTTCAAAGTGAAATAGTTGTGGTTCCACTGGACTGAATTATTTAGTCATCAGAATCTAAAACAAAGAGGTTCTATAGAGATGGAGAAACATGTGGGTTGAACGACAAACAAAGTCTTATTTACTGAATGTATCAAAAACTGTGTTTCCAGACACATTTCATCAAAGCAAAGCTTCAACCCTGGGAAAACAGCTATATTCACATTCAAGACAGATGTACAAGTCATGTGAAATAAGACTGACACTGGATTGAATTATTTAGTTGTTTGCTAGAGACTTGATCAAATTCAGCCTCCATGTAAACAGACAAATTTAAATGGGACACAGTTTGAGGTGCTCTACATCCTGACTGAATTTGATCCTCTGTGTGCGTTAGACCTCTGGAAATGCCAGTGTAAGAATATTG
>JBCJKH010060632.1:13563-33546 GCA_039877255.1 Loriculus beryllinus | reverse complement strand
GACTAGCAAAGGTATGGAATATGCTTTAAAAAACCCCCACCTGGGTATTTGCAAGACGGAAGGTGAATTATGGAATATTTTATAAAAATCCTAATTTGTGCAATGTGCGTGACTGCTGAACTCACACAGCCTCAAAAAGAGCTGCGAAGCTCCGCATTTGGTCATGACATTATGAAACAACTTGTCATATCATGCACAGCCCTGATGTTCACACCTACACCTTCAGTTTCCTAAGACTTTCCATTATGAGTGACTGATTTTAATTGATTAATTTATTAAGCCTGATTGACCTGAACTGAGATTTCACATATTCAAAAGGCTAGTGAAAAGTACACGCTCCCAATTCTCACTGTAAAAGTATTGCTTCTATGTACTTCAGTGGCTTGAATAAGTAAAAGAGAAGAGGTTTGATTAGCCTGGCTAGAGTCACTATAGATTCGAAGCACTAGCTGCAGGCACATAGCAAGAAGAAAAGGAATATTGAGGAGCTATGCCAGCAAGCTGGTGGGAATAGAAACAAGCTAGACAAACACTAAGAAAGAAGACACTGAAGAAGTTTCTTAGACACCTAGGTAACTCTTCAAAATCTTAGAAAACAAGTGAAGATTCCCCATTCTCAAAAAAAAACCACAAATCTGGCAAAAATGTTGTGTCATGTCCCGAAATGACTAACTCACACTGTGAAATCAGACTGCTCTTGTGACTGACTTATTCTGTAATTGAAACACTGAAAAACTTGCTCATATCCATGAGGGTCTCACTTTGTTCAATATACCTGATCACTGTTACAAACCAAGTGTATTCAAGACACTCAGAAGGGCAGTATCTTTAGGTCAACAGGACACAATGACCTAAGTGTTTAGAGGCAATGCAGGGAGCCTTTGCAAGCTTGACCACAAAAACTCCCACAACAATAGAACAGCAAGACCTGAATTTATGAATTGTTTGTACCACTCCTTGGTTATTTGTGAGTTTGTAAACTAGATGGTTCTACTACAAATGTCACTACTGCCCCAACAAAATTAGTCAACTACTTTGATTGTCATTAAGGTTAGATTCAGAATAGCTGAAATGAGTAAAACCAACACTAACTCTATTAATACGATATGCATGGTAATGCCATTTTAAAAACTGATCTCTAATGATAATTTCAATGATTAAGACATATCAAACATTGGCATCTCTGATAAAAAGTGAAGAATACCTTCCCCAAAGTTTTAGAAACTCACTGGTTTTGGAGTTACTAAAGCTACTGGATACTGTATTTCATTTTTTTTAAGCTAAAAGCAACACAGAAAATGTGCAATTCTGCCTCAAAACATGCAGTGAATGTCAATCAAACTATACTTTTATTTTCCAGAGGATCAATGTTACATGTAATTTTACCACATTCTTCTAAATTCTAGGTAATATTGAAGAATCAAAGCAGTATTGCTTGTCTACATGGCGAATTTATTAACCGTGCTTTAGTTTCATTTAAACTTACCAGTGATATAATGCCTAGACATTTAAGTGCTTAAAAAAACATTAACCTAGGTCTTGGCATTTGTAATTGTAAACAGAAATAATGCATACAAACATCTGCCTCAAATTTAGTTGGCAAATAAAGCAAAAGAGAATTAAAAAAATTACACGTATTTTCTTCATGTATAAATGTATCTTTTATTTTTCTTACAAATAACAAGGTTTACTAACTTAAATGTGGTATTAGATAGTATCATAACTCTCTTCTTACAGTTAAACTCTCCATTATTCCCATCTATCTTTAAAACAGCGTAGGCTAGGATACAAATTTTGCCGAGAATTTTAAATAACATTTGTAAGACCAATTTTTTCTTTCTTTCTTTCTTTTTTTTTTACTACCTTTATGTTTAGGTTCTTATATGCTTTATTAAACACACTGTTCAGACTGAACATTACTGGCCACAAAGGTTCACTGTACAAAGTTGTATAAATAACAGATAACATACTAGCTTCAGTATTTCATCAGTATTCTTTAAGGTTACAGATATAATCAAAGGCTTGATATTTTAGCTTTTAAAAAACTTTTAATTTTCCACTGCATGTTGTTCAACCGTGCACAAAGAAGTGATGGAACAGCAGTGCACTGGCAGCCTTGAAAGTTCATAGTCAGGACAGACCCTGAAACTCACTGTTTGTTACTTGATCTGTCCTAGCATCACGCATCCAGACAATCCCACACTCACACATTCTCTCTTGTGAAGCCTAAAATAGGTATAATAATATATTAAGTTTTCAAAATGCACTTTAAAAGTGTACCTACAGTACGCCAATTTGAATAATCTGTATTGCATTTGACCTATTGGACCAATATAAGGTTTGTCAGATGCAGATGTCAAACTGTTGAGATTCAGACCATTCAGAACTCTAGGTAAATTTATTTTGAAGACTAACACAAAGTTTTCTGTTAAGAGTTGGTAAGATCACCTAGCAAAAATACGAAGTAAACAAGGATACATCATTATCAGCCTGTGAGATGCATTGCAAGCATGGAAGAGAGAAATTTAAACCATGACAAGTTGTTTTGTACGCAGTGCTCACTCAGTGTTTCACAGTTACTATCCTTGACAGTCTTTCCCATATTAGAACATGGCACTCAATCTAGTTAATTCCAACAGAATACAATAGAACTCTACTACTAAATAAAGCCAGCATCACTTTCAGAGGAAACAGCTTAAAAACAAACAACCACCACTTTGCAAATGCTTGTTTATGTTTTAATAACAGGTTACATAACACCCGTAAATATTCTGAAATAAAACTGAAGGTTTTCTTTTTAATTCCGTGTCACCACTACTTTTGTGTTTCAGAGTCCTGAAAAACAACCAAACAAAGCCCCCTCCCTGCTACTATTTGCATAAATATTGTGCTTCCAAATTATAATCTCCAACTACATACATGTTAAGACATTCCCTTCTCCGTACACAAACAAACTAAGCAACAGAAAAGTCAAATATACTAAGCCAGGCTGGACCAGCCAATAGACAATTGTTTTTCAGCTTCCTTAACACCAATCCAATTAGCAGTCATGGGCAGGGAAAGAAGCTCTCTGCAGAATATGTTATGATTTGTATCTTGATTCATACTTGGTTTTCCTTCTGTGCAAAGGAACAAGTGACAGATATGATATATGACCAGCAGTATTCAAAGTGTTTCCTTGCTGAGTCCCTAATTCATACTCCTGAAAATAATCTTTATCTTACACATAAAAATCCAGCAACTCCCAGAGTGGCATTACTATATTTTAGTTAAAAGTTCAATCAGCTGGCACGACATGAGCCAACTGCATCCTGAGCCCAGCACTCACTCCAGTATCACAAGGTGGGAGTTCTGTTTTACTGCAGTTCAGTAAAAGTTGATGAGGGCTCCTCATTTTGATACCAGCCCTGAATAAAAGACATTGTATTTAAGCAGACATTAAGAAAAGCTTCAAGATTTCTCTTGTTACCTCAGCAAATGGCAAGCATACCCACCTTTCCTGTTTACAGGGATAATGGTTTTCATGAGACTGATTTCTACAATTCACTGAACCAAACTTGTTAACATTTCCATTATTTGGTCAAAAAAGGTATCGAAATTGAATTTGTTCTCAAAATAAATTACAAGCATTAATACAGACATAACTGACACTGCTTTAGCAGGATTCCTGATTTAATTCCCCTACATACAGCTATTTAAGATTGCATTAAATATTTAATGGCTCTTTGTTCCTTTGTTAACAAACACTTCCAGCCCTTCCAAAACGAGCATATAAGAAAATAGGTCATAGCAAACTGATTAAAAATGCAACAGACCATCTTAAAAGACAGAGAGGTAGGGCAATGGTAAGCTGTATCCCACAGAAGACAGCTGTGAAATTACTCACCAGTGATACTTAGGCTACTTTACCCCTTTAATACACCAACCAGGGACTATTTCAAAGTAGCTTCTCAATACACCAAGGTAGATCCACAATAGCCTACCGTTTCTCTGTCAAATAGACACACACACTATGAAGCACTGACCTGCCTCCCAGATGTTTTAAGCTACTATATCATAGAATCATAGAATAGCTAGGGTTGGAAAGGACCTTAAGATCATCTAGTTCTGACTCCCCTGCCGTGGGCAGGGACACGTCACACTAAACCATGTCACCCAAGACTCTGACCAACTTGTCTATTATGCAAATCCAGCATCCTCAAAATCAAACAAGGCATGAGGACTTTCTCTCCATTTTATTATCTAAATTTGGATAATAAATAGAATACAAACAATTACTATGTGAGCCCAGAAACAGGAGAACTTAATTTTTCAAAGCAGTGTATCAAACATGAAAGAATTACATTTTCAAGGGAGAAGTATATATGTGACTTATTATGAAATAAATCAGCACTGCAAACCTATAACATACTTATGCCTGAAGAAACATCTTAGCGCACATACGTAGCAAGAAGACACGCATGTGGCACATTCTCCTAATACATAGCGTAATTTCCTCACAAGAACAATTTCATACAACTGTAACAATAAGTAGAAAAGCATGAAAATTATATGTTAAAGCAGATGTCTGGTTTTGTAATTAACAGTTTGTACATAAGACACTTAACTGCACTGCTTAACCTATGGTTTTTACAAAACGCTGCTCTACCTCTACCCTTAAAGCAGCTAATAGGTCTCATTTAATAAACTGACCATTTTTACAAGGCATGAAGTTAGTAATTTAATGAAATGAGGAGTTGCACACATTTTCGCTGTTTGATTTTCACAGAATCAGACAGTTAATGGAAAAGACATACAGCTTAATCACATTTTAGTCTCTCCTTTAAAAAAAAATACCATTAACAAGGTGGACAATTACTTGTCAAGGATGCACTCATCAAGCTTCTCATAAATCAAGTCTGTACATATAATCTACAACTCACTAAACAAAACTTAGTTGGCTGCAAATGTTGCCTTTGTGTTCAAAAAAGCAGCATTTCAAATGACTGCACAAAGAACAGAAGCTATCAGTGGGTTTGCTGATGAGGTTTATCTGTGGGACACATAAAGGCTAGTCTCTTTATAGCCTTTCACCTAGTAACACCGAAGCTGGAAGCATTCTGGTATCTCTGCCATCTCACCAGCCTGAGCCAACAAAGAATCTCTACACAGATAAAAGAAGAATCTGGAGCAATCAAGCTTTTTACAAACTATTTATTCCGAGCCTGTCAATCTTCAAGAAATTCCGAAATGCATCAGGAAAGATAACATTTTTAATAAACTGAACATAATCAAAACAGAAAAACTGACATTTTTATTAATTCAAAATAAGACTCCTACCCTTGGAAACAAACTCTGTCTCTACTCTAAAAGGCAGCCTCACAGACTTTAATAGAAAATGGTTCAGTTTACCAGTGACAGTTCTATTTCTAGGTATGAATTACTACTGGTACCAGACTCGCACCAATGTGCATTTCAAGACAAACTGTATTTTCTGTAGGTCTGAAGGTTCAGGCTTACTTTCTGTTACTTGGCAATTAGTCTGTGAAAAGAACCTGCCGTTACTAAGCATGTGACAGAGGGCACCTTACAGTTAATAAGAATAACTGAACCACATAGTTTACAACATGTAACTGGAAATAATAACAAAGTTACGACATACTCTGTGCTTTAATATTAAAACACATGAATATTAAAATAGTAATTTAAAAAGTCAGAATGTCCCCAAAACATTTCACATTTGCATTTGATTTTCATCTCGGAAGCACACAGGAAAGTTGCAGCATCTCAGAAGTGAAGGGATAGCAACACTCAAACAGACCATTCACTGGAACCATAGTAGATTTGTTGTAAGGTGCATGAGGGGGAGGAAGTAATCTTCAAAGGACAGAATAAAAAGAAGAAATTAAGATGTGGATTTTATTTCTCTTTTTGCTATTAACATTAGAAAGAGTCTGTCTCAAAGCAACAGCCATAAAGCTACAACTTTCAGAAAGCTTCTCCATATCAGAAGATACTATGTATTTTGATAGTTTTGTTTCCCATGACCTTATGAAATTATTATGGGGAAGTGGAGGTATATAAAGGCAAGTTACTGAAGTCTTGATGTTTCAAACAATGCTTTGAGAGAAAGTAGCTTCCTTACCTTCCTGAATGAATTATACAATACTCAAACTGGCTACCTGCTAGAGCTGTGTTTTATTAAGACAGCCATGGACTATCAGAAGCCTAGGTCTCTGAAGCTTTTTGTTTGTTTTGCTAAAGTAGAGTAGTTGCAATAAAATCCAAACATACACACACATCCTTCTTGGCTGGTGCCAAAGTAGTATGGAAACAAATGAGGGTTCCTGAAGAAGAATTAAAAACTCTGCTTTCACCTCTGTTTCAAATTCTTTTCCTTCATTATGTTTGCATGCTCTGCTTTGACACGCAGAGAAAGCATATGCCACATTTGGCTAATGAGAAAAGCAGAACAGTTGAAGCATTGGTTAGCACAGCTAAGTGATCTGAAGGTATAACCTGGTGTGGGAGAAACACAGTAGAAGACCCCAGTGGGGCTGGGAGCATCCTCCTCCTCCTTCAGGTGAAACAACAGATCTCTGCTTTTCTGAAAACCTTTTCAGGAAGGGATTGTTATAATTTTGTCAAGACTTCGTGTGACCAGAGATGCCTTTACTCAGTCACCATAGAAACAAGGACAGAATGTTTTCATCCAAGGAGAGGGCTGAAGAGAACCATCAGAGACTTGGGTCCAAACACTTTTGCTGAGATACTTAAACTGTTCTTCAGCTGCTCCTTTAAAAACAAGATCTTACGTTCACATGTACACATAGATGCATACATATGTGGATACACAGAGAGAATAAAATTTATCTTTTCTGTTGGGTCCATAAGAAGAATACATAGTAAGAAGCATTTTGAAACACCTACCTTCATATTTAATTTTTCAGAGCAGTTCAAAATACAGTAAGTTTCATAAGGATGAACATTTTGTATGACTAAACAAAGAACTAAGGTCAGCATACGTGCTTTGAAGACACGTGTTGTTCAGCTTTGCATTTTTGTTTCATGGTATACCAGTTTTGTGAAATTTAGTCTAAAATACAACCACTTTTACTGTACAGTCTTGCGGTTGTCATTGAAGCACATCCCAAACAATAGGCATGTTATACAGTGCCGGAAGGAAATATTAAAAGGATTAGGGATAAAGAAGAAAAATGATTACCCAGCTGAAGCAGTCAGACAGACAGGGATCGATACAGGAATGCAAAATACCCAAAAGGATTTTCAAGAATTAAAAGGACATTTATAGTAGATTGAAAAATGAGATTACTTTTTACACAGAATATGCACAGTACTGTATACGGATGAACTGCTACAAATAAAAAAGGAACTAGAGCCTGACCTTTTACCTAAACCTGAACTTCATTTAAAATCCATTCTGCATTTTAAATGAGTTTTGTTTTGCTTTCCGGCATTCTGGCACCCTGAATTTTGCATGCTACACAGTGGAGCAATGTCTCACCGGTATGATAGCCTAAACCTTTTGCAATACAACAGCAACAGCCTGCAACTAATCTGGGTTAAAAAGTTATACACCAAAGACCATCTGAGACAACTTTTACTAAATGTGCAGCTTTGCAACATGGTACTCAGATTTGCCAAAGATTTTTCATTTCAAGAACCAAATAACCAGGAACAAGGGTTATGCCACTCCAGACCACTAGAGACAAGAAAGGTAATCATCCCATCTGCATAGCAAAGCTATTAGGATGTTATGATTCCATTTCCTGAACTTTTTTCTTCTCCTGTACTGAAAATATTAAGAAAGGTAGCAGTTCAAAACCAAATGCACACCAGAATTGCAATCGAGCCTTAACCGAAACACTGTCTACCAAAGAATCAAGGAGGATTTGTCAGACACCCTGTATCTAAATGTTACTTAAAGTTCTATGAAACCAATATTATTTGTGGCAAGAGCTGCATTTGGGTTCAGATCTCTCAGCTCAAAGCATTTCTCCGTTAGGTTTAGAAACAGTCAGTCTGGAAAACTCAAAGGTATCTTTCCTTTTCCTGCATTTCATTTAAACACTCCTTTTAATTGATTTTTTTTTTTAATATATATTAAGGGCTTGACACCAACAAATTATTTCAAATGTATAATTTGAAAAGCACCAGCTTTCTGAGAACTGTACAGAGAAGGACAGAGTTTGTTGCTTGCTGCACAGCAAATGGGGAGGTGTACCACCCCAAAGGCAGGACCCACTTCCACTAGTAATTACACTGCTTCCAGTAGCAATAAAACCCTTTTAAACTTCAGTATTGAAAATCCTTCAGAATTTAGATGGAGAGATGAGTAAACAGCTGCCTGTGGCCAAATTCACAGTAAGTAATTCATAGTGTTTTCAGTACTGTCATGAATGGAATAACATTGTGCATTGTGATTTCTTTATGTAAGAGAGCCTATTATTCTGGGTGAATGATACTACTCGTGCTATTGCTCAATCTTTACATTGGCAAATAACTGAAATCTCCAAAGAAAGAAGGAGTATGTAAACAGTAATGAGGTGGTCTCAACTACAGAGCCAAGACTTTAAAGAATGCCAAAACATTTTGGAAGTAAACCAAAAAAATGAAAACACTAAATTCTTAACTAGTATCAACTGCATATACTTCAGTGACTTACAAAAATGTGCACCAGTAGTAAGCTTACCCAAAACATAAAGTATTGTATATTGCACCAATATAAGCAGCTGCAAACCAAAGGTAATGTTGAATGCACACCAAAACGATGATAAAGCATAAATATTTATAACAATTCTGGTTAATATAGCTTAAGGAAAATAATCATACATATTCACTGAAAGAGAAGTACTGCAACACACATCTTGATGTGGAAGGGAGAACAGGATCTTACTTTGAGCATATAGCCTATGCTCCACAAAGGACAAACACCTTTGGGGTTAGCTCTAAGGAGTACCCCCAAGTAGTAATCTCAAATCTCTGTTCACTTCCTAATCAATATCTGAAAACATAACAGGGACCCAGAAAACACTTGCATGCGCAATAAGTGCAAACTGCAATCAAAATAAATACATGAGTTTATAAGGAAATGAGAATTCACATATGTATGAAGTTAGCAACCAAGACAAAACTCAGAACAGCAAGAAAAGCCATTAATTTCTAGAGCTAGATTTAAAAAAGCAACCGAAGTGTAAAAATTAACTTAGAAGTGAGGGGTTTAATATTCAAAGGAACACAACTCTTGTTATTAGTGAAATTGAATCAACCTCTGTCTGCCCTTCAGTGTTTTGTTAAGTTAATAAAAATGAACTTGAGTGCTTTCTTCAAGTTCTCTGATCTCTGCTAATATTAAAACAAAAAAACAAAACATCAACAAAAAAAAGCCACACCAAAAAGCCAAACCCACACATAATAAAACAAGGCCTTGAATGCCTCAAGATACTTCTGGCAAGCAAACCTCATTATGCAAACTAGTCTTTGTAACTATTATGTTCAAAGGATCTCTGTCTGTTAGCAGCTTAACCACACACTTCTTCAAATCCTTCAGAAACGCGTAACATCAGAAAAATCAGCCCTGCTCAACATTTCATTCTTTTCTTTACTAACCCAAGATAGTACACCTATTAGAAAGTAGGAAGAAAGGTACAGTTTCCTTCTTTTAGGTAAACAGAACATGACTACTGAAGACCAATGCCCAAGTGTTTTGAGACATTTTCATCCTCCCACTATGCACTATGGTACCTCTCTATTGACTTCTCTGTGTTGGCTTCTTCATAAATTTTTCTGAACAGTCTCTCAAATTTAAAATTTAAATGCATTTCTAATACATAAGATTATCTATATTACCAAAGATCTTCCTGAATTCTTAGGGTTTTTTTTAACATGAATATTTCTGTTAAATTTGCCTCCCTAGAATGACTTTTAATACCAACTACTGTAACTATTACTTTGCAATTCACCCATTACAAAGCATGCATCAACTTACTAAACAGAAGTTCCACGCATTAGACAACAGAAAAAGAGACTTAGTAAGAAAATATGACAGCCATTATAATTTTGTGTGGAATCTATACCGAGGCAGTGAGTTCTTACGTAAAAATTTTCGGTGCCTTGAAGTTTGAAGAGATGCTACAATACTTTTACTACATTTCCAGTTCCAAGAAAAATTGTCAACATGAAAGCATTTACTAAACAGCTCAGTCCTTCAGAATAAGTAGATATGGGTGTTTACTAGATGTATTTTTGCAAAAAAAGTGACACTTAACCCTAGTCGAGAGTATTTGCGGAATACAAAGATGGTGGATATTCCACATAAAATATTACCTTCTCTTCAAAAACAAATCTCCTAATAAACTGCTTCATCTGACACTTAAGATGCAAGGACAAATAAGCATCATATCTGAAGACTTGCTTGTAAAAGGAGATAAAGCACCATTCTTTTGTTCTTACACTAGAGGCAACTTCTCATATTCCAAGTAAAAATATGGAATATTTAAAACATAATACTCTCTGGAGATAGGTTTCTTGAATACAAAGAACATGTGCACTAGGAAAACAAATGAAGCACTTAAATATCACACAATTAGCTTTGTTAAATTCTACGTTCCTGTCTGCAGTACCCGTTTCCAGTGCTAGCGTGGATGGGCTTGTGTTTCTTCATAACTACCAATCACACAAATACAAAAAGAAAAAAAATATTTATTGTGAAAACAATAAAATACGGGAAGCAGTAACAAAAGACAACAAGAAATACATGAAATTTAAATTTTAGTATAAGTTTAAGCTTGAGAAGACACCTGTCCAACTGTTTGCACTAAAGTTTTTGAGAATCTATTAGAAAAAAGAAACAGACAACTGGAAATGTGAGCCTCATCTTACTCTTCCTGCTTCCAAACTACAGCAGTATTCTAACCAGAAATATCTACACATCTGGGGGAGGGGGGTAGAGGGGGGAAGCAACGTAACTCATATGCATACATGTATTAATAACCAATCTTCAAACAGACTGAAGACTATAAGGAATCACAGTAGAGTAGGAAAGACAAGCAAGCTGTGCCATTCTGCAATGCTGGCATACAAAACCCAGTGCAAGAAACCAGATTATTTTTAACAGAAACTGAGAAACATGCAATATTCACAGTCTTTATTCCTCACAGTCACTGAACAGGTGCCTGCATACCTATGTACCTATGCAGGTACATAAATGAAATATGCAAAATGGATGGTATCAGTTAAACACAGCTTCACATCCATCATACATTAAATGCTACTAGGTATCACCACCCTGTTGGATCTTTATTCTACCTCAAAGTAGCAACCTCCCACAGAGAGAACTAAATGTCAAAACTACAAAAAAGCAGAAAGTCAGAGCTTATGAAGTACTAAGCTTCTGTTAATGCTAGTAACAAGGATTTTGCTGACTGCGGTAGTCATGAAACTTGGACCCCTCTTTTCAAGCTGAATGAATGCCAACAACTTTTATTATGAATAAAAGACAGTGAGTCTGGAAAGAGACCAACAATCCTAAGCCAAATACGTAAAAATAATCTCTCAATTTCAGAATATTGTTGGCTGCAACATTCTTTAATTAGATTCAGTTTCTGATCTCATTTGAAGCATAAAGTTGTGTATTAACTAGCTAGACAGGTTGTTTCCAAGAGCAGCTTAAAGAAGAATGATCTAGATGACTGCAAGCATGCTAATCCATCTTTCCCAAGTGTATTGCTTGGACTATTTTTCTCTTTTTTTTATTTTTTTTATTTTTTGAAGAATTTTCAAGGTAAAGGAGTATCACAAATTACCCTGGCTCAGAGATTTGATCTGATTCTCTACCCTGTGCTTTCTGTGCCCTTTCTTCTTCATTGGCCTTTCCTGTTAAGTTAAGCACTTACCATTTATGCCTACTTTAAAGCAAAACCCTGAAACTAGTTCACATCTTTTTTTAGCCAATTGTCTTTCTTACTATACATCTCCATTAGTACACTATACAGCGACATACTTGGTTTGTGTAACAACCTACCTTAATATAAAATATTATTTTCTCTTAAACACCAAAGGAAAGCGTATTTGTGGCAGTTTGCATACCAGCTTCTATGACAGAAGCAGAAAAAAGAGAAAACTAAAAAGTTCAGATGGAGAAGTATTTAATTAGCACCACTTCTCAGGGCAGTTTGACTAAGCCTCAAATGCAGATATAATTTACAAGCACCACAATGCAGGTTACAAACCTTTGTGGAACATAATGCACAGTGAGAGAAGTTACCTTCCAATAAGATTCTCATGATGGCACTCCTTGCCTAGGTTTGGGATTCAGTCACAGTCAAAGCCATTTTTAGATCAAATTCTGGAAAGTGCACGGCTCAGGATTTGGATACAATCAATGTACATTAATCCTACCTATAAGTTTGCAGCAAACATACTAGTGTACAGAGTTATGTTTCAGCGCTAAAAGACAACGCATACCAGCTTATTAATAAACTGGTTGCGTATATGAGATGGCACCTCATCTACAAAAGTAATAATAGTCTCTCCAAAAAAGGAAAAAGGCACCCATTTGATGACCTCACAGACTCCTCATTGAACCTGAAAAAGCCCTGTAAGTAGGAAGATGACAAATGCAGTTTTGAACAATAACGAGCAAGTGCCCCGAGGAAGGGACTGGCTCTGTACACTCTCGTGTTACAATGCCAGCAATACTATCTCATGAACACACTCCAGGAGGAAACGTGAGCAGGCAGAGCAGAATTATAATTGAGAGCTCTTGTAAAAAAAAAAAAATTATACCTCTAAAGATGCAACAATGCCTACAAACGAGATACTGCACTGACTGTATAAACTCATGCAATACATTTCAGAAATCCAAAGGCTCAGAACATATTCCTGCACACAGGCCAAGCTGAGAACTGATACTGCAGAAGTCAGCAAAGCCTGAGCAGTGCTAACCAGGAAAGCCTACTGACATCCAACAAGATAACAGAAGAAAGCAAAAGCTACAAAATAGCTTCACCGTATTTCATAGATGCTGTTGCTTGTACTTCTCAAAGCAGAGCGATGCTACTCTGAACAACACTGTGTTTCCATTGTTTTTTCCCACTTGGCTGGCAAGAGACACCAGGGAGAATAAAACCTAGTATTACATGATGAGTTATTTCACATGTCTCTGAAGATACCTTCTCCATGGTACACCTCAGTAACAGCAGTGCTCACAGTAAACCAGCAGCAACAGAAGTAAATGAGAGAATGAAAACTGCTTCTCTATTCTCAAGAAAAGACCTTTACTGAAAGCAGTTGTAGGCGTTGTTAATGAAGGCGGTATTAATAAGGTGAATTTTAAAGGAGACATTTCATTAGCACAACTCAAAATGCACACATTTTTTTATTTCAACAAAAAGGCTAAATTGAATAACATACCATATGGCATTACTGCTGACAATCAAACAGCTCTCTAATCTTTCTTCCAATCTATGCAATGAATACGTTTCCTCAACACAGAATACTTGCTTTCATGGAAATCTGGATCAAGACTTACAAAGACTTAGAAATCTCTGCAATATAAGCATGCAGGAAGACAAGATTAACTAATACTAATATATTAATAAACATAAAATAGAACGCAAATATGCCAAGCCTGTAACCTGTGAAGCATGCCTTCAGAAGCTCATCAACATAAAATAACTGAAATACAACAGAGACAAGTTAGAAATTTTACTCTATTTTCCTTACCATATGCATACCTTCCCATACACTGTCCCAGTAATGCCTTAGGTCAATGCTTAAAAGGAAGGAAAGACAGCAAGTTTAATAAACCTCTCACATACTTAACTTGCAGTACTGATCCTGACCTCGTGCTTAACCTACCTAATGTCCTGTGAATAAGGCTTTTAAGTATTACCCTTAACACACTTAACCTTCTCTCATTTCAATAATTCTTCTTGAATCATGTTGTAGATAAAGATACTTAAATACGTTAAAACAGCATTTATGCACCATTTCAGAAAAAAAAGTAAAAAAAAAAGAAAAACAAACCTAAAACAAAACAATAAACCTGAGTCAGTGTCACGTTCTAGCCACAATTTCTATTATGCTGCAAGACAAGCACAACTTAGCTCACACTTAAAAATGGACAGCAGGACAAGCTTAAATAAACTGTAAATGCACAGTTTAAGAAACACAGAAATACTCTCTTTGGGAATAAATTATCTAGCAAAATCTAAGAACAAAACTACAGTTAGTGTAAATTGCCTTAGGTGCTTGAATTTGTAATCAATGACTTCGAAGTACTTGTGTTAATTTATACTGTCTCGTGCTCTGCACATTACAATGTGGTAGCCAACAGTACTGAATAAAAAAAAAATAATTAAAAAACTCCCACAACATCGTGAACAAATAATAATAATTAAAAAGAAAAGCACCATGAGAAGAAAACCAAACAAAAACATACCAAAAGAACTAATATACAGCTAAGCAGCCAAACCAAGAAAGGATGCTTCAACAAACAGAAAATTCAGAAGACCTAGGACAAAACTTAGCACCACATTCAACAGGACTGCATTCATATTCCTAGATTCAGTAATTCAGACAAGCTATTTTGCTTCTGTTCACTTCCCAATCAATCACTCTCTCCATAAACGCAAGTGGTCTGAAAGTGCAGGGGAACTTACTCTGCATCTGGTACCACACTTTGTACAGCACACGAACTTCTGTTCAGTCAAGATCCCTTTGTGCTAGAAAAAACGAAACAAAAAAAACCCAGCCACCACCACCCCCAACGGACTAAGTTGTATCTGAAAACTTTGCTAGTAAAAACTTTGCTAATATAGCTGCTAGTAAATCTGAATACTCAGCAAAAACGCACACAAGTTTTTCTTGAATAGAAAAATTACATCTGAGTATACTTCCTTGACTTGAATGAGCTTTAGAGAAGCTAACACGAAGTACTATCAAATGAATATTCACTAGTCAGTCACTGGCAAGTATTTGCTAATTGGTGTTTTGCAAAGAAACTTCAGTTTACCAAGTATTAGGCAGCTGAAATTCAGACTAAACCAAAGTATTATGCATGAATTTTTCTTCTAATTAACCCTTAAACCTAAGTCTGTATACCTGCAATGCAATTAGTTTGCCAGAAGCGTATTACACTGATTGGAATAAAGCAAGAATGGAAGCAAACATATTTTGGTTAATCTTTCATGAACATTTTTTTCCAGAAGGCAGCTTTTCCAAAGGCCAGGGAGAAGAGCCAACCACTGCCTCAGCAGGGTGAGCGCTATGGAGTGTATTTTCAAGCTGTCCCAAATGCATCATAAGAAAGAAGATAAAAGACATAAAAGATACAAGCAGCAGCTAAAACAACCATAGAGCAAGAAGTAGAAAAAGCATGTCTCAGAAAACATCCAGCTGACATCATACAGAGAAAGAGAAAAAATAGATTGCGAGGCTTTTTGCAAGAGAGTGTAAAAACAACTTGGGGTGGCCCTTAGTGTGTCTCATTATTGCATTCATTATTGCACTGTATTTTCCATCATAAAAAAAAAATAAACAAAACCAGTCACTCACTAAGGGGATCAGTAATTCTAAAAGGCAGGCTTGTCAAGTGAGGAATCTGACGTTCAACACGACAATATTACAGGGTCATCCAATCTCTTTGAGAAAAGACTACTTTATTTCCAAACATAAACCACAGTAATGATACCAGCAACTTTTACTTGCTTATGTTAACCCATATTAACAGCAAACTGCATACCTGGGCTACAATACACTAATGTGAAGCCTGTGCTCTTCTGTGTATACTCTCAGGTCTTTAAATCTACATTATGAGCACCCTAATCTATCAATAAGACATCCACCAGAAAGTATCTGAATAGCTGAGGATATCTAGGTGAACAGCTGAAATATCAAGGACTTCCTCTCCAAACATTTTGGCACCTAACATTAAGACATTGGATTTTTCTTACACAGGAATGTGAAGCCTAATGATGAAGTGTTCAAGGCCACAAAAGCATGCATCATGTGCATTGTCTTGCATATGCTGCTTTGTAAATACAGCAACAAAATGCTCCCCCTGCAAGATAGGAATATTCTTTCCCTTTGCAGTGATTGTCCAGCTAGATTGGTTTTGTTTTTTAATTTCTGAGAGGAGAGTGAAAGGTGTATGGGGTGTCCAGCAATGCTTAGAACAGGCCCTGTGGAATAAACCCTAGCAGATAACAAGCAGTCACAACTGCTCTCAAGAACAGTAAGTGTTGAGTAAAAATTCTCGGCATTTTCCCCAAGGCAAGCCATTTCAGAACTCCCAAGGCAAGCCCGAGCCCCTCCATCACTTTTGACGACTCCATCCTTCCTGAGGCTGACACTTGCAGAGTAATTCCAGTACAAATGGATGTCCTGACACCTCCTGGTGCCACTCCCCACTCGGAGCAAGGCTGATGCTCAGTCAGCTGCTCAGGTCCAGGTGAGTTTGGGCAACCTTGAGGATAGCACTTCTAACCTCTCTCTAGGAAGTGTGTCCCTCCAAATTGACCAGCCTTGTAAAAAGCACCTACCAACATTTAACTGGAATGCTCTTTGTTGCAGCTTATGTCTGATGTTTCTCACCCCTCCACTGTGCAGCTCCATCTTTTCTGTAAACAAGTATGAGGCAGCTGAAGACTGCAATAAAGTCCCTTCTGCTGCTTTCTTTTCTTTAGACTGAACAAAACGTATTCTCCCTGTAGACAGTGCTCCGCAGTCTCCTCCCCAAGCATCCTTCTTATTTTAAGGATCCCAAATCAGGGCATGTGACACCTGACAACGTTTCACCAGAGATGAAGAGAAGGTAGGAACGTCTGTCTCCCACGCTGGCTCTGCTGGCTACCCTCCTCCTAATGCACCCTGGCATGCAGTTGGCTGCCTTCACCGCAAGGGCACACTGCTGACTCGTGTTCAACTTGCTGCGCTGTCAGTCCTGGTCAGGCTGTCATTATTCCTGCCTGTGACAGGTAAGCTTTTTCCCTGCTGAAGTTTACACGAGGATAGAAATTTCTACAGTTAAGTTACATATTGCCCCATTGGAACCTTTGTTTTTTTATTAATAAAACAATTTAAGGTAGATTTTCCACCTCATCATTAGCTTCTACAGTCCAGCAAGCCAAACACAAACTCCAGAAACACTAATTATTTTCTTTCAGTGCCAGATGCTTATGACCAACAAGTGTGACGAGGAAAGTTCAAAGATACTATTTTAAACTTGGATTCATCTCAGTTATGTCTCCTGAAGCTGTTCAGACTTTCAGCAGTAGCACAAGCTTATTAACTGCAAAAAAAAAGTAAATTTATGTTGTCCATATATTACTACTGTAGTTGGGAATTTATGTGCTCCCCATCTGTTAAATTGTGTCTTGACAATTACCTACTACAGGTAAGGTCTACTGCCTTACCTGTAGTAGACAAATTATGGATAAACAAGAGGAAATTTTCAGAGTACTATAAATAGAGCAGTAAACAAAGCGTAAAGAAGTATTTATTATTTTTGTTGGGAACTTCAGCTTGTTTAGGCTATGAAGCAAACAACCCTGCTTAGCAATTTTTCATCCAGCCTTCACACAGTCAGTCTCATAGCAATTTCTGATCTTGATCTAAAAATTAACTCCAAACTTGTTAGCTCAAAGTGAGCTATATGGACACTAACGTGCAAATAAGCTTCCTTCTAGAGTTAACATATATTCTTCATTAACTTACTGAGTTAAGGGAATAATGCCAGAAGCATTAGGATGAGTTATGACAACCTTTCATCTCAACACTTCTATTTCTAGTACTTGAGCATGGAGTGGAGGGGTGTGTGCTGGGGGAGAATCTGTACTGAAAAACAACTGAGGAGGAACATTAGTAGTCTTGCCTCCAACTCCAAAACAAATTTGTCCCAAAATACTTCATATAGTATTAAATTATCCTAGAAGTTCATCTGCTTCCAAGCAAACCCCCAAAAGATTAAGAGCTAGCATAGACCAACAGCTATCATCAACCCCTCCACTCAGGCAGCGCAGCCCCTCTTCAGGTGCCCGTTCGTGTCCAGACATGCCTGAAAAGACTATAGCCTTGTTTACACAGGTCAAGTAGAAGGCATGTCCCAGCATACCAAACTTCAATCCAACACGTTACATTCTTCCATCTAAACACACCCACCTACGCTAACAACCGCAGTTCATCTGTGAGAAACTTTCTATTACACTGAGTGACAGGCTGACCGCGCAAGTTGTATGGACACATATGACACATATCAAATCGCAGTGATCACACAGAATAACTAAACAGATATGTATTATGATTCAATGGTTCTATTTATACCTGCGCTGTGTTTAACTACACAGATTGCTGGCCTACAGTAACTTTTTCTTTCCCTGTGAGAACTCAACTTAAGTGAGCAAGACTTCCAATAAGAAATCATTTTTTGCTTCCACTACAAAGCGCTTGCCTTTGAAAAAGACTTGGTTGTGATGAACAATGAAATAAAACAAATACATTTGTGTTCATGCCCATGGTCACAGCTCTGTGTTTGCCCTATAATATCAGGCATACTGATTCTCGAACAGCTGATTATTACAAAACATAGCAGTGAAGTCATGAACTGAAAATAAAGGGAATAAAACTGCACAGTAGCCAACAGTAAGTGTGCAACATTTGTTATCATAAGAAGGCTCAGATGCTATAGCTACCTCACTTCTGTGCTTCAAGGACACTATCATGTAACAGTTACATAAAAATAATGATATATTTTACACATGCAAAACAAAAAATGTTTTTGTAAATTCGTAATTCAAGCTGTTTCTTCTAGAGAGTTCAAGTATTGTTTTTCTGCAGATATGTAATACATATTAATATATTAATATAAAAAGAATTTGTATATTAATATACATATATTACATAAAAATATTTAAAATTCAGATCTGCATACTGAGCAAGACCAAACATGTAATGCACCACACTCTTCCCCCTCTGAAGAACAAGGACACTTGAACATTGTCTCCCTTTTAAAATCAGAATTATTTTCAGTATTTTTCAAACAGGAAATAAATATTGTTTGGACTTTAAAAGAAAACTTACTGAGGACATGTTGACAGAACACCAGAATCTTATATATTAAAATTAAACATTTTGCATATTAAGTAATACCTAAAGAGAAATTTCAACTGTAGCAAATTCATTGCAGTCTCATAATAGACTGGTTCAATTTCAGGAGTAGTAGTATCAAACAAAAGATACTGTCATACTTTAGATTCTGGAGCAAGAAGTCAAGGTGAAATACAGAAGCAAAATATCAGACCTAACATGAATATGGTGAAGTCTTTAAATAAGCAACCCCTTAAAGCATGCATAGAGGAAACAATGCAAAAAGCCACTGGTAGATCTAAAAGCATGTGAGTCTAGATTAATACTTCACATTGACTTGAAATCTTGAGCAGACAATCAGCCAAACTTTTCAGGACTTTGTTTAGATAGACCATCATAAATGAACTGGAGTTCTGTCATGGCTTAACCCCAGCACACAGTTAAAGTACCACATAGCCAGCCACTTGCCCACTGCCTGCCCATCAGTGTGACGAAGAGAAAATTGGAAGGGCAAATGTGTATAATCTCATGGGTGGAGATAAATACAGTTTAATAAGGCAAAAAGAGAAAAAGAAAAAACAAAAAAATCCCCAAAAAAACAAACCCAAGAAAAACAAATTATGCAAACCCCCCCAGTTGCTCACTAACAGACAGACCAAGAACAATGGCAATGCTGGCAAACCTTCCCTCCTCTCCTTTCCCCAGTGTCTGCTGCTGAGCACGATGTTGTATGGTGTGGGGTACCCCTTTGGTCAGCTGGGGTCAGCTGTCCCTGTTGTATTCCCTCACAAATTCTTATGCACCCCCAGATCACTCTCTGGGGGGGGGGGGGGGGGGGGGGGTGGGGAAAAAAAAAAAGGCCCTGCCCCAACCCAAACCCCGTCCAACACTCCCCAA
>JBCJKH010060631.1:7363-30615 GCA_039877255.1 Loriculus beryllinus | reverse complement strand
TGCTTCTCTGCATTAATTAAATTAAGTAGCAAAACTAAAAAAGGAACACTGGGATCCTTTTGAGATCTGCTCTGGCAGTTTGGGGGTGAAAAATCATCTCCATTGGGATCCCTGGCATGGACGAGAACTAAGAACTCGTCTTAGTCTCCTCTCAGATTATAGCCATTCCCTCTTGTCATGTCCCTACAGGCCCTTGTCCAAAGCCTGTCCCCAGGGTACTTGTAACCCCTTTAGCTAATGGAAGACTGAAAATTTGTAGAATCATAGAACGGTTTGGGTTGGAAAGGGCCTTAAAGCTCATCTACTTCCAGCTCCCTTGCAGGTAAGTGTTTATTTCCTGACTTTATTCTGGCCAGCTTGTCTCAGGTACGTATTTTCTGCTAGTATTCTAATAACAAGTGTATCCAACTGATGATGCTGTGAGGCTTCTGTAAAAGCCCAGCTGAGTTCTGTGCAGCTAGCTGTGTCTTTCTGAAGAGGTCTTGGGTATTTTTACCAGGTTTTCAAGTTATTTTTGTAGTCAATCTCTTCAGAGTGAGGAGGGGTTGTTGCATTTTTTGTCCATGTTGGCAGCCTCTCCCAGGTGCCTGATCCAGCACTGTGACGTGCTGAGCTGTCTTCAAAAGAGGCTTTGTCAGCACGTACCAAGGTGACCATACTGGAGAGCAAGAAGCTGTGGGGCAGGGTTTCCTATGGCAGCTGATGCGGGGGGTTAATTTTGGCATCACTTTTCTTGCCAGGGAATGGGAAATGTTTGCTTCCTAGACCCCAGAATGACGAAGACAAGTGCCTGGGCTCACCCCTGCGGCAAATATTTCTTGGGTTTCTGGTTCTCCTCCGTGTTTTTTCTCTCTTCCTCCCAAGATTAACCAGAGATCACAAGAAACATCCAAGCCCTTTTGAAAAATCCTTGTAAAGCTCTGAACCCTTCAAAGGCCCTGTTTGATGTCTGCTGTGAAGGATGCTGTGCATGTTTTCCTTAAGGGGCTCATTGAGGTCATGGGTGGAATGTTGGCGTTTGCAGCGCTGCAGCTGTCTCTGCCTCTGGAAGGGTCCTGGGTTACTTGGGACTGAGCCATCACAGGACCATTAACCCAAACCTGGCACCAAATAAAATAATTTCTCAGTGGTTTGTTTTTCTCGCTATCTTAACAACTTTGAGTCTGAGATCCTAAATTTTAACCACTAAATGGAGGATCAGTTCTGTAGGAACACTGGCAGCAGTCAACTGCTCCACATAAGAAAAAGATTTCAAGTTCACACGCCATGTTCCTTTCTATATATGTGCTGAAATCACATCGAACATAAGCAGTGCTGAGGAAACTCAAAGATTCATAGAAAAATCAGGAGAGCTCGAGACAGATTCAAGTATTCAATAATCTTTCATTCTAATAGTATTTAATATTTTCTGGACTGTTTCCATTGTTGCTTCGATGACATAATGTGGAGGTTTTTGCATGTTTCCTATCTTCCATCTAAAGTCTTCAAAGTGCTTTTTGCTTCCCCATAAGGCTGTGCTGGGTGGGCTTTGTGGTCCTTGTTCTCCATGTTTCTTTGTCCCTGGAAGCCTTGGTGATCAAAGCCTCCTTGCTCCCACCACAGCCAGCCAGGCTTTGTGGGTGGTTTAGCTCCTTATCACATTGGACCTTAATAGGAGTCATCCTGAGTCCTTCCTGCACCCTCCTGCAGTGAAAGCAAAATGTGCTCTGATGCTTGTACCACGTAGCCGCCAGAAGATGACCATTTTGTTTTTCCCAGCCTCTCCAATGTCTCTTCCTGGGGTTTTGTTTAGTTTTGTTTGTTTTTTTTGGGGGGATTATCTGTATTTTCTCAAAGGTCTTTAAATTGTTATCAAAAATCAATCTTTCCCCAAGGCTTTCTATATTTAATCAGCAAATATCATCCAATTGTGTGGGGATCAAGTAACTATGTCTGTCTCAGCAAACCTACTTCTCTTTCTTTCCCCAAGGGATTATATGATTAAACAGAGGTTTAAAAGAGAGATCTTGCTTTGTTACTTAAAGAGCTTAATTTGAAATCCTCTCAGAAGTGAGCCACACTTTACAAGAGCTGAGTAAGGGAACTGTGAGCTAATCACCCACCTTGGGTCCCGCTCAGTTGGGCACCCCATGTCTGTATGGGGAAGTGAGCTCCAGGGTGGGATAAGCCCTCATCCAGGGTCTCAGAGCAATCCTGGTGTCTTTCACTGTGGCTGGTCACCCTTACTTTTCTCCTGTGATGTGCTTTGAAATGGCTGGGTGGGTCCCCTCTACTTCAATGGGATATCAAGCATTAGGTGGAGCCTGATGCTTTGAAGTGAGCACAAGTGTTCCTGGTCCAGTAAGACCATGGGAATTACAGTTGCATCCAGAGGCATTTCACTGTGTCTCTCCTCACACTGGTGAAGGTCCATCACACCCTTCTCTGTTTGGCATTAGGTTGCCCCACATCCAGATCTGACTTCACTGGTGGATTTCCCTGGTTTATTCCTGCTTCTGCTCCACATCACCTGTGGCACTGGAGTGCCAGTTTCCTGCTGGCTCTTCTTTGGCAGGTCAACAATCAAATATTTTATCCTGAAGGAAGGTTGAAAGCCATGTCACACTTGTACATACCTGCCAATATACGCATTTATAGACATATATACAAGGCACAAGAGCTATTGACTTCCTTGGAAAAGGTCTCTATGCTACCAGTAAGCAGAAGGGCTGCTGGAGAGAAGGACCTACTGCATTAATTCATTCAGTACAGGCAAAAAGCATCTGAAAAGCTGTTGCATCTCCTTAGTAATAGTTTGCCATGCTCTGCCTCTGGAGTTTTGTGTGCATTTATAGCCCAATAAAGAAGTGCTGCCCATGTGCTAGTCCCATGCTCTTGGCAGGCATGAGCACTTGGAGAATAACACCCGAAGCACTCAATAGGGCCAGTACCTGATGAAAAGAGATGGAGATAGCTCTGGCTTGTTCTTTCTCACCAGCACAAGGCCAAATCCCCAGCTGTGAGCTCTCCTAAGGGTCCTGGGCATAGGTGGTGATTTCTGAGGCTTTTACCTTTTTAATCAGTGTCAGGAACAAGAGGTGGGATGTTTAAAGACTCCTGTAGCCAGTGGAAATCAGGGAGGCTTCATAAAAGAACTGGAAAGCCTTTTACAAGCTTTTGCTTCTGTGTTTGCATTTGCCTTTCATTTCATGTTACCCAAGACTGTAATTTTTGTTCAGAAGACAGCACATTTGGGGGGTTTGAGGGAGTTTTCTGGTGTATGGAGCTGTCAGCTGTAATGCCGCAAGTGGGGAGGATGTCACCAAAAGAGGACTTGGGTTTTCTGGCAAATAAGCACTGTGATTTCAAACGGGAACACAGGGAGAGGGACTGAGCTATCCCAGAGCTGTGCCCGTATGTTGTCTAGTTGCCTACTGAGAACTGGTAAACAATGGAGAAATGCAACAGGAATATCCAAGGTGGAAATATGAGCACCTGCTGTGATGGACACTGCTGTGGTGGCCTGAACCTCAGTTAAACATCCAGCCAGCAGCATCTGTAGTGGCTGTTCCCAAAGGTGCTGCACAAAGAGCAGTTATAGGGTTTAGATGTGAATGTCACCCTGCAGTGCAATGTTGAAGGGACCCAGTGTCCTCACCAGCACTGCTGTGAAGCCAGCACAGCATCCTCCCGGAGCATTGGTGCATACCCAAAGCCCGGTGTGAGGTGCACCAGGTATGCAGCTCTCCTCATGATTTAGCTTTGTGTTTTACCATGCTTATTACCAATATGTTGCCCTGTCCCTTTCCACCAATGACCATTAAAGCTCGTAGATGTTGCTGAGACATGTTATCCCTCTGGGTAAGCTGGGGCCAGGCTCTGGTCACTAAACCTGCATGGATATTCACCAAGGTTTGGTGAAGGGTGCATTGAAGCTGTTCTCTTTCTCTGTGCTCTTCCATGGATGTAGTCTTCCCAGCAAGATTCCACTGCAGGCAGCTGTGGAGCTGTGGAAGTGTGTGTTTGAGTGTAAATCAGGGCAAAGCAGAAGGAGAAAAAGGAATTCAAGGAGATACACATCTCCCAGAAGCCTGTGTTAAAAGAAGACAGTAAGCTGGGATGAATGACACATGAGATAAAAAGCCTAGGGACAACAGGGAGGGAAAGGGAAGAGTTGTGTAAATAGGGAAAATATATGAGAAAGACAAATGGAAGAGCCATGAAAGTGGGAATGTCATTTGTCAGGGCTTGTTTCATGTTTGCAAGAAAAAACAAAGCCACTAAACTAAAAACCTGGTGGCAAAAATTCAAGTGAGCCTCAGGGAACATCTTGGAGGGTGGCTGGCATTGAGGGATCAGTGAGCTGGGTTCAATTATGTTATTCGCAGTTGTTTTGCATATACCAGAGTGAGCAATAGACCCAACCAGCCCTGCTTGGGACTTGCCAGGTCCAGCCAGCACAGATCTCCTTTAAATGGGCTCCTTTGGGCTGTAAGGGTGGGAAGGGAGAGGAAAACCAAAGGGAATGGAGCCCTCAGGCTCTTAAATTGCTAAATTGAAAACATTTAATCTCATTAGTAGTAATGATCTAAATAGTTACACGTGTGTGTGTGTATGTATGTATGTATGGTGCAGGAGTAGGGGTTCAGAGAAAGGCTCCCAGAGTCACTTTTCCTTAGAGATCATGCCCAAGGAGGAAGCAGATGGATGTCTGCAGGCATGGACACCAGCACAAGAGGTCTGCAAGGCAAAGCAGTGAGCCAGTGCCCTGGGGAGCAAGAGATGCATGTCTGAAAGTAAGATAGAAGCAGGGGCTGGGGGTGACTCTGTGCTGGTCCCCTGCAAGAGCAAAGAATACCACTAATGTGGCTTATGGATGGTCTTGCTCTGGAGCAATGGTCTGTGGAGGTATCCAGGCTAATAAAAAGCTGAGTTGCAGGGAAGGTGGGATAAGAGCTTGGGCTGTGGCTGTGTTGATGGGGTCTTGGTGCAGGGAAGGAACAGATGGCCAAGGAGGAGAAGAAGAGGCAGTGGCTGTCCTTCCACAGGGCACTGAGCTGATCTCCTTAGAGGGTTGTCTGGAGATGAGGCTGTAAATCTGCTGTGCATTGCAGATAGAAGTAGTTACAGGATATTCATCACATCCCTTACCATGGTGCAGGAACAGCTTTGTCATCATAAACCTCTGTTGCTGTGCCTCCAGTTCATCAGATGTTTCACACACTTTACGCACTGCTATTCCTTCTCCCCAAGGGGTTACAGCAGCTCCTGCAGTGCTGTTTGCAGTCATGCCAAGGCTGGGGGGGGGGATGATGGGAAGGGGGTCCCTTTTCTGGCTCCCACCACCTGCGAGACACCAGGAGCGCATGGCTGGATCTCACTGCCCTGGTTCACACAGGGGTTTGTGTCCCCAGAGTGCTACAGCTGAGGCAATAGATGAAAGAAAGCATTGCTATGGCATTTTATAACCCTTGGACTGGATTAATGCAGCTGACCTTAACACTGTCTGATAGTCTAATGGCCATTGGTGTATTCTGCTGATGTTAAACCTTTGCCACTAAAACCAGGCTTTTGGAGAAAGGTCTTTGCTTCCAATGACAGTGTGTGAGCTGGATAGAGAGAAAACAGCTGCAATCTTGGAATGGTTTGGGTTGGAAGGGACCTTAAAGCTCACCCAGTTCCGATCCCCTGACATGAGCAGGGACACCTTCCACTAGAGCAGGTTGCTCCAAACACCATCCAGTCTGGCCTTGAATAACTGTGTCTGCTTCCTTCCCCTTTCTTGATGACCCTGTTGAGCTTTTTCAACCCTCCCGATACAAAAGCTCCTTTTCCAGTGGTTGTTGCACAGCAGCTCCCTGATCTGGGAGATGGGCTTTGGTGCATGGCCTCTTGGATCCATGGGTCTTGCTCCCTCCAGGATCTTTACACCCAGGTCTGTGTTCTGGTGGTGGGCTGACTGCAGGTTGTGTTTGCTGAGCACTTGTCCCCTGGTTTGTGCATCCTAGCGTGGCTTCAGGAAAGCATCCCTGGAGCCGGTTGTCTGGTCTCTGTATGGCTCTGCTCCATGACCTGTCTTTTCTTGGTTGTAAATATTAACGATGTGAGGCAAGTGGAGTTAAGAGACCACATTAATTATTATGGAGTTCTTCAGCAGCCTTTTTCCTCTGGGAAAGGACAGTGGAATAGCACATCTTTACCTTCAGTTTGCAAATGCTGGCTGAGTGCCTGGAGCAGTCCAGAAGCACTGGGTGGGCATGGTTTCCTCCTGTAGTCTTTGCAGAATGGATGAGTTCTGGTGCTTTGCCTGATGTGAGTTTGAGGTATCAGCTCCGCCATTCCAGAGCAGCAGGTACACCATGTTCTGCAAAAAATAATAACCATAGAACTAAGCTCACCTCCAAAATCCAAGCCCCAAAGGCAGGCAGGTTGCATTTGTGGCTTGGCCAGAGCTTCCCCTTCAGTACGAGCATTAAAAGTGCAAAGCCCCTGGTGATAATGCTCTTCACTCCTCTGCCATGGATTTTTGCAGCAGTCTCAAGGCCCTGTATAGCAGAGAGCCTTGGGAGCTGTGTGTTAGCTGCTGAAGTAAAATTCCAGTTAAAGTCACAGGCAAACATCAGCAGCAAAAAAATTACAACTATAGAAAGAGAATGGTGAGAAAAGAGGAGTGAATTGTTTCTAACTGTAGTGCTGAAAGGAGGAGTCAGGCTGAGTCCTTGCACTTCGTTCTTCCCACTGCAATTTGGCAAATGCCAGCAGCTTTGGAAAGTTTACGTTTTCTGTGCATTTGCTTGAAACACAACAATTCTTCTGACTCTTCTCCCCTTGTTCTCTGCTTCATTTCTTTGTGAAAAACCCATTAAACACAGAAAGGTCAAATTTTCAAAAGTCATGGTAAGCATGCTGCACATCAAACATGTGGCAGTGAGCTTCCCATTGGAGGCTGGTAGATGTTGTTTGAAACACTGAGGTTTCTTCTGGTGCCTGGTTGGGAGATGAGTTCTCCAGGAATCCTGCCCATATGTTCCCACTGCCACATTCACCATACTGAGAGTCAGCGTGTCTATAGCCCTTTACAGCATCGCTCTGTGTTCTTGTGTGCAGACTGCAGATCCTGAGAAATCCAAGCTGTTGCAGAAATGACCTGCTCCTCTGGGAAACTGATGCAGCTGAGCCCATAGTCTGCCCAAGCTTGTGTTTCAATATGCAGACAGCAGCAGCAACAGAGCCACCAAGAAAAGATCTGCCTAGAGGTCTGAAGGTCCTGAAACTATGTGGAGTCCTCTGCCTTGCTGTTTGACCAGCCAACATGGAAAGGCTGAAATGGTAACCTCATGTTGACCTGTCCCTCAGCGTCATATCACTAAGCTTAGAAAAGCTTTGCTCATAACCTCAAGCTGTCAAGTTCCCTGAAATCCAACCAACAAAACCAAGGAAGAAAGGAAAAGCTCTGATGTAGTGTACGATTAAAAAGAAGTATACGGTAGCTAATGGAGGAACTATCTTCCCAGCAAAGAAGCTGCTGGAAACATTTTGCGAAGGACAGCTGGGCCTCCGTGGTACCACATGAGGATGCATTTCTGAAGTCAAAGGAGCTGCTTGATGTTAACTTCATCTCCTACCAGACACAGTCCTCCTTATGCATCAGAAAGAACACTTACACAAAAGCTAATGTGGGTGTTTCTTGCTTTGAAAGAGGTACTTTATGTCGTGCTTGAACTCAGCTAGGGAGACAGCTTGTTTTGCTGTGAACTCAGCAGTCTTAACCCTGCTGTGATTAAAACACAGCTTGTCTTTTCCTGGTACAACCAAGTGGGATTGCTGTACCTGCTCTTCATGAAGTCAAGGGGAGATCCTAAAGCCCAGCTCCAAGCCCTTCCAGTCTCATGTAGAGGGATGTAAAGAAGCTGGGAAGAACAAAACCCAGCCACTAACAGCCTCTCACCTCCTCACAGGTGCTCTTTGCATGGTAGCTCATTATCCTCCAATGCCACTAAGGGCAACGGAGGCAGGGGGGATGACATTCATCATTAATGCCCTCAGGAGAAGGTGTCCAACATCTGCATTTATTTCTGATTTTTTGTGGCAGTTGTAAAATCCATGAGCGTAACTCTGACACACAGAGTGCTGTGATTGCTGCTGCTTGGAAACAGGAGGAGAAGAACAAATCCCTCAGGAGAACAAGAAATTGCTCTGCATGATCCTCAAAATACCATGAGGTGCTCTTGTCCCATCATTTGAAGTGCCATACAGTTACTAGTAAAGACATTAGTGGGAATGGCAGTAATTCTTCAGAGACACCTTCACTGTGAAGAGAAAATTGTGCTTTTCTCCAAGTGGGTCCCCAACATCTCTTGGCCAACACTTCACAAATTCTCCTTTTTTATTGTTTTGCTCTATAGACTCATTGCATCCGTAATCACTGCAGACTTTGTGCTGGAGGCATGACATGTCAAGCTCTTTAGTCTTTCATCTCTGCTGTGGACATTTCTCCTTTCTTGAGCTGCTGGGACCTTTTGTTGAGCAAGCTTGGGGTCAGTCTGGAATTTGCTGAGGCCATGTTCTTTAGGTGGAATGAAAAACTGGAGCAAGGTAAAGTGCTGTGGTGACCTTTCTGTGAATATGTTGGTGTCACCACTGCTTGGGTTGGCATTCCAAAGCCTGAAGCTGGTTTTCAACATCTGCTCATGGCACAGGGATGTGCTATGATGATCAAGGCTGAGCTGCTGCTTCAGGAAATTCAATGGAAGAATTTCCATTGCATAGTTTGTGTTGGAAAGGGCCTTAAAGCTCATCCAGTTCCAACCCCTGCCACAGGCAAGGACCCTTTCCACTGGAGCATTTTGCTCCGAGCCCCTGTGTCCAACCTGGCCTTGAACACTGCCAGGGATGGGGCAGCCACAGCTTCTCTGGGCACCCTGTGCCAGCGCCTCAGGGAAGAACTTCTGCCTAAGACCTCATCTCAATCTAAATAGTATCTGATCTAAATTCCTTGTTCCCCTTGTGGTAGCTGGGACCCCAGTGGGAACCCTGGTTTTGGGGGAGAGTGGAGGAGCACATTTGTATCACTCTTGGCTCTGCCCTGTGGCTGAGTGAGTCAGTCTGCATCTGTCTCTATTTAGCCCTGACCCAGAGATGAAGTTTCTTCACCTGTGATTTCTGAGTGTTGGCATTTCCTTTGCAGCTTTCCCTCAAAATCAATGGTGCAGGCAGAATTGCTTTCTTATGCCTGCTTTAAGGCTCACAGAAACACTTCAGTGCTCTGGAGGTTCTCCTAAATGGGTGCTCCTTGTTTTTTTTCTTATGGAAGCCTTCCAGGTTTTTGGCACTGAAAGTCACTGTTGGATGACAGTATTTTCTTGTGCATTATGTGTTTTCACTTATTACTTCAATTATTTTGCCTTCCTCTGCAATTAACTTCTGTATTTTATTCTGTAATGGTCTTGCTGTGCCTAAGGATCTTTTGAGCTCTAATAATAATTGTAGGAGCAGTGATGTAAATCATCTTGATGCTACCTGCATGCATCTGATAACTTTCCTTGCAATGCTAATAACAGAGCTAGACTGGGTCAAATGGGGTGTTTTGACATTTTCCTTTTACCTCTCAAGGGAGAATTGCCAGGTATATCTGTCATTCCAAAACACGTGGCAACCCAAGTAGTTCAGCATGTCACCCATGGCTAGCAGGTGCTACCGTCCTGTTTACAAGTTGCTAAAGGTTGTTGCTGAGGCTTTTTTATAGTGGTATGTTAAATCCAAAAGCTCTGATATAAGAGATGACTGCTCAAAGACCCCAAACTGTAGCATTCCTTTACTTAAGGCACGGTCCCTGATGTTGTGAAGTATCCATACAGCCTTTGTATAAAGAAAAAGCCTAAAGGTGGTATGATTGTCTGAATCATCTCTGGCCATGGAAATTTACAATTTTATTATAGGAAAATATCAAAGACTTGGAAGAAATTGGTTCTTAACTGTCCTGCTTTTGCAGGTGGGTTTTTAGTCTTGTCCAGCTTCACACCGGAAGTTGTGGCTGAGTCATGAACACCATTTCCAGAGCAACAGTTTGGGGCTGCAGCCACATCATCCTTGCCTTTGATAGGAATAATGTACTTGAGATGTAATATTTTCCTGCCTTCAGATAAGGATAAAACATTTTGTAGAGGAGAGGGAAGGGAGGCTGGTGGCTTGTCTGATGAGCTCGGTGCCTGTGGGGCTGAGCTTTACTCATCGTGTCTCTGGAAGTCTTGGCTCTGTAACCACAGGTTGGGAGCTGCTCAGATGAGGGTGGTTATTCCTCATGTGTGTGTTGAGAACCTAGCAGATCCATACCTCACCTCAGGCCTCCCAGGATCACCATGAATTTCCCAACAGCAAAAACGTGAAGATCAAATCTTGAAGTGTCGAGATAAGTTTTCTGGGTCTCTGGTTGAGGAAATGTCAGGAGAAGGAATATTTCTCATTTTGCCCTAGGTTTGGCTCCTTGGTATCGCAAAGACAGAAAAAAGGAGGCAATGAGCCATTATGGTTGCAGAGAAAGTTGTTTTGAGACCAGCTGAACAGCAATGGAATAAACCATCTTTTGGTTCCTTACTCCAGCTTCCAGCATCTCAGCCATGCAAAAATGTACAGAGCAGTACATTTGTGGCTTGTGCAAGTGTCTCATTCCTCTAGAGCTTTTGCACTAATGTTATATTGTTGGGATGAGAAAATAAAGCTTTGGCAGGGACCAGGGCAAAGTGGAGAGATGCATTGAGCTGTTAGAATCGTAGAATGGATTGTGTTGGAAAGAACCTTAAAATCCTCTAGATCCAAGCCCCCCTGCCATGGGCAGGGACGCCTAAAACTAGAGTGTCAAGTTCAAGGGAAACATGGCTGATACAGCCATGAACATCCCCTTAGGAGGCTGGTGTGGAGCTCATGGGGATGCTGGTGCTGGGTTGAGCTGGCTGCAAGAGGCTTTGGACAAGCTGAGTGATGGGTTCTGCCATTGATGGACATTGCTGTAAAAAAATGTCCCATTAGTACTTGTGTGTTTGAGAGTTGATGGGCCAGTGGATCATTTGGAGGAGAAAATGGACAGATGGAAATGCAAATTTGGGTGAAGTATAGAGCCTGCACTTCTAGAGCTGCCTATGTCCTGGGCTGGGCAACTAAGAGGAGATCAAATGGATCAAAATAAGCTTCTCTGAGAGCAGGAATACTAATTGGAGGGGGAAGAAAGGCAGCAGCCCTGGAGGGGTTTATCTCTACCTCCTTATCGGGAATTAGGCAGCACTATCAGACAGCCTCTCATATGAGGCTGATTTACCAATGGCGAAATAACAGATGGGTCTTGAAGCAAGGAGCTGCAGTTGGATCACACCCTGGGCACCCATATTGTGAATCACGGTAGCCAAGTGGCTGTCTCCAGCCATCCTTCCCTTTTGTGCTCACTAAACATCTCTGCTGTTATTAATGTGCTGGTCAACAATGAACTAGTATTGCCCCATAGCAATGTCCCTGATAAATGCTGTACTCACATATCCTCTGGGCAGGAGCTGGATCCTCATTGCCATTGCTTTGTTCTCTTCCTTTTCCATGTTACACGAGTCCATGTCTGCAGCCTCCTATCTTTAATTCCTTTCTGGGTCTCTCTTTGTTGTTCCTGGGCTCTGTTTACAGGCTGTAAGTGCAGCCACTGCCCAGACTGTGCTGAGCTTTTGTTAGTGGCTCAGAGCCACTTGAAGTGGTTTTCAAACTGATGCTTGAGCCAACTCCTCAGTGATGTTTGCTTGTAGAAGTGGGATTTTGGACATTTTTTTTCAGGCTGTCCTAAATCCCATTTCTGAAATGGCTGAGACTGTTGAGACAGAGGTGGAGTTGATCTGCGTGAGTCTGGCCAGAGGCTTTTAAAGATGCTAGTCACTCCGAGGGACTTCTTCATAGTGAGTGACTTCCAGTCCCTGAGCTCAGGGCTCTGTTTGAGGTGTGTAAATATTCTTCAGGTCCTATAGCTCAGACCTCATTTGCAGCCCTTGGAAATTAAAGTCCTCCACAAAATGGAATTCAGGTTTCATAAACCACTTTTGAAAATGTTGCTTAATAACTCTTCTTGCAACTTCATTTCTGTTTACCTGGACTCTCCATGGCAAGTTCTCTTTTCTAACTCTCCTGGCATCTTCAGATGCTGGTTCCTTTTCATTTTAGGTGCTAATTATTTCCTCACAGCATTAAGTGCTTCAGCGAGCTGAGCAGGCTGGTTGCTCACTCTTCTTTTATACCTCCATCCCATCAAATAGTCATGATCACTTTGGCTCATTACACTTTATATCCTGGACTCTAACTGACAGCATGCTGCCAAGCCCAAACAGCCCCTGAACTTCTTGCTGCTAACTCCAGATATCAGACAAGATTTCTAGAGTCAGGCAAGAAATGCTGTGGGCTTTTTCCCCACTACCCTGAGGCTTTTCCAGAGGAGGTTTTTCAGCCAGGTATGGGTGTTGAGGAGGTTTGAGGATGCTAGGAAAGAGCCCAGGTAGCAACAGAACACAGGTTCTTGCCAATCTCTATTCCTGGAGGGATGCTCTCAGCTGAACAACAGCCCCAGCTGATAAAGGTCTTGCCATCACTGTTAGCACTCGATCATTTCAATCTGGATTTTGATGCTCTGTCCCTCTCCAGTCCTAAGATAATGGAAAAGGAAATTATATGTATTTGAAAAGAAATTGCATCACTATGGTGGACGTCAAAAGCAACTGTACTGAAGCAGAGCTTGTTTCCTTGTCTTGTATCGCTGAATGATTGGGCAGGACTTATATTTGAACTTGACTTTGTCCCTTAATAGAGGTGTGTTATGTCATGTCTAATGCTTTATCAGCACCTGTAACACCATCAGTCATATGAGGAATATTATGACAGATTTATTTTTAATGGTGAATAGCTGCTATCATTTTGAAGCAGATCCCATCTTAAATGGATTCAGCTCCTCCAAACCCCCAACACTTTGGATTATTATTATTATTAAATTTAACTGAACCATTGAATGAGTTGGCATTGAAATTATGTTTGGAGAGAGAGTGTTGCAAACTTGAAACCTCCCTCACTTAAGCGTGCAGCAGAGGGCACTGCGTGATCCACCAGGAAACACGGATAAAACCTCAGCTGCGATTTAGGGGGGTTTTGCATGTAGGAAGCATTTATGCTCACATTTGGAGGACTTCCCTGGCTGGTGCCAGCAAGCAGACAAGGTTGTGAGAGTCAGAGAAGCTTTTATTGACGCGTAGTTGCATCATGGAAGTTGTGCAGGTAACACGGAGTCCCTCAGTGCTGTCAGAGTGTGCCCCAAGTAGCAGTTACCATGTTACAGTGATACCACTAAGGGATTAATAAAGAGTGGGGCTATAAAAATAATAATAATGTGATCACTACTATTAGTAGTAGTTTTATGGAAAACTGGAATGGGACTAATGCCCGGAAACTTCCACTGTCAATTTAATCTGGGAAATAAACTTCCGGTATTTCAAGCAGTTACTGTGCAAGTTCCCATCTCTGCAGTGCAACATTGCACTGGTGTGATGGCCCCGTGGCAGGGACCCTGGCAGTGCTTGTGCTGCCTCATTTCCTTTGAACTTGAAGATTCCTGCAATCCTAATAAGACCCCTAGGACTGAGGTTTCATTTTCAGCACATCGCAGTCCTGCACTGTGCAAGCCAGGCTGCTTTGGAGCTGCCAGGAGCTGTGGAGGAGTAATTGAGCTGGAGCCCGCTTTTGCACCTGCTTTATATTAATTGTAGGCAAAATCCTGAGGCTTTTACTCACTCACTGAACAACCGCGGGTGGAAAAATGCTTCTACGGGAGGAGGTGTTTGCAAGGGTTGTCTACAGACGTCTCCTTAGATAATACTTATGAGAGGGGAGTGTAGCGGAACCCCCTGTGTAAAGGCTTGTGTAAAGGCCAGGGCATTATACCTAAGTGCCCTTCAAGCTGGGAATTTCCTGCATGGAAAGATGTGCTCATGCACTGGGGATGCTCCTACTTGGGCCTGTAAATCTATCTGGAAAAAAGTTCCCAGGCCCTCTCCCGACACCTGCGTGATGGCTCTGAGGATGTGGTTCAGATGAGGCAGTCTTGAGTATTTTGGCTAAGCCTGTGCCATGGGAGCAAGCTGGAAAGGAAGACCTTTGGCTGACCACATATCCAGGAACAAGTCATCATCTAGGTTTCCCCCTCCCGCCCTATTGCCACCATGCTGACCCTGTGCTCTGTCACCCCCAATGCTTCCAGCATCCCTTTTTCCTTAGCATCCTTTCACATGTTTTTGTAGGGTTCACCTTCTGTGAGGTCCTCTGCTCAGCCAACCTGCCTGGCTCCATAGCAGGAGCTGTCCCTCCTTGAATGGTCTCTTCTGACCATCCACCTTCTCACTAAAACCATGAGCCAAAATACATTCAAAGGCATCTCTCCTGCAGTACAGGTCCTCTTACACCCTCTCTCCCTGGGGAGATCCTGTGGCTGCAGCATGGCCAGAAGGTTTTGGATGGATGGTTGTGCATGCCCAAAGAAGCTGTGGCTGCCCCATCAAGGCCAGGTTGGATGAGACTTGGAGCAACCTGCTCTAGTGAAAGGTGTCCCTTCCCACGGTTGGAACCAGGGTTTGGAACTGGATGAGCTTTAAGGTCCCTTTCAGCCCAAATCATTCTGTGATTTTAAGGTCAGCAGCTAAGCACTAGGGCCCTATGTCATCTGCCTGTTCTCCCCAGGTCATTCAAGTTTATTTCTGTTCTATCACTTCATCTGCTCGCATTCAGGACCCACCAGCATCATTCAGTTCCTTCCTCACCCCCCCCAAAAAGGGGTCCACAGGCTGCTCTCTTTCTGCCTTTCCTCCAGCATAGGTGGTAGCTGGTGAGGGGCAGACAAAAGAGAGGCTTCCCAGGAGCCTGATGAGGGAGTTAAAGGCACATGAAGGGTTAATCTTTGCACTCCAGGGCAGAATTGGGTTGCAGCAATCCCACATACACTAATGGGAAGCTTGGTATACCAATACTTGTTGTCTTGTCTGAGTCCTTCAATTATTTGATTCATTCACATTTAGTATAAATACAGGATTAACCCCAAATGAGGATTTAAGAAGGAGAATCTCTGACTCTTTGATTTTAATCTGAAATACGTTCAGAAGATTCTCTCTGGTGATTGAGGGGAGGTGATTTCGGTAAGGACACAGGCATGGAGCAGCAGCAGCCCAGGGGTGGATGGTGCAGCCAGAACAGTCACTAATATCTTCTTCAAATAAACCCAACACGTTTCTCTTTCTCCTCTTAAGACCCCTCAATAAGCTCTTCCAGCCTTGTCGGTTTAACTTTCTCTTTTGTCTTTTTTTTTCTTTTCCAAGCAGACACTCCTCTCCACTGAGAACTGCGTTAACAGATGAATCAAGGCAGAGGAACATGAATGCCACATCTGCCTGCATAGCAGGTGAAAAATGAGGGTGCACCATCCTATCTCTGTTGCTGCGTCACACTTTCTGAGCCCTCTGCATCTCCTGGTAGATGCTGGAGCTGGAGAGATCCAGCCCTGTCCTGAGCAGCCCAACGCAGAGCCCTGGGGATGAGGCTGCATGGGTGCCCAGAGGTTATTGCAAGGCACAGCCCATCACACAGCCTCTGGGCTTTTCTTGGTGTGTAAGTCAGGCAGGACCCTGGTGTTTTTCCTTTGAGTTTGAGGTTTATTTTTGTGTGCTAGAGGAAACTCCAGTTGGAACTGGTATTTCTGATGAGCTGTCCCCTTTCTAGGGTTCAGATCTGCACCAAAAGCAACCTGAAACTACGGGGGTCAAGGCGCAGGGTGACAAAACTTCTCTGCTTGGCTCACCCACTGTGCTGTGGGGTAAAGGCAAATGAATCTGGAGGTGATTTTGCAGCCCCTCCACTGGGCACTGCAGACCACCTTGAGCAGCAGCGCTGGTCTGTCCCTGCTGCCTATGAGTGCTGAACCTGGACAGGCAGCTCAGCACTGTGCACTGGGACAGCACCTTCCACCCAGCACACAACAGTGAGGATAACTTGCTGCACTGGTTTCTGCCCTGGGATCCTAAAATGAGGACAAATTTAGCATAGATTGAGATTGCTGTACTAAAAGGATGACGCAGAACCATTGCCATGGAGACAGAAAGCCAAGGTAAGCAGCCACACTGCTGCTGGCAGCATCCTGGCAGCAGAGACTTCACTCCTGGTCCTGCAGCTTCTGCTTGGAGCAAGTGGGGAAGATGAATTCCCCCAGCTGCAAACACAGAGTTTGGCATTGTTTGCTGGTGCTTTTGTTTTAAGAAGATGTCTCGGCTCTGTATGGGATGTAAATATTCAAGCATGGGTTGGAACATTCCCTCCTCCTTCTCCTTTTTCTCCTGCACACACTTATGTGCCAGCTTCACACTGAGCAAACACAGGTTGTGCAGTGTGTGGCCGGATGCAGTTACACAATTTAGTAGTGCTAAGTTCTGCTTAGCATGTTCATAATAATAGCACCACTTCATAGAATTGCTTAATGAGTGTTTTGCTGAGTGCTCAGAGTTGCTCACATGAGAGCAGAGCAGGAGCTCATAAAAACCCAGTTAGTGGCTGCAAGCATGCTGTGGATCTTGAAACCCTAGGCAGGGTTTTGTGGGGCAGGCAGTAGCCCAGGGGTACAGCATGCTTCGCTGCAATGCCAACCACACCAATATCTACCCAAATAAACAGCAGAGAGTAAGCATGGAGGGGCTGGAAAGTGCTGGAAAGACCCTCTGCTTGCCAGGATCTGTTTCTCTTAGAAAGAAGGGGGTCAAGCTTCCTTACCTTTCTGAGAATGCTTTCTCATAGCCAGCGTGAGATGCTGGGACTGGATTCTGGTGCTGGTGTGGGACTCTAATTCTTGAACAGATGCTGCAGCCAGGTGCAAATAGCTGAGCACCCTTTTATTCCAGAAGCTGGTGTCCCAACAGCTAGGCTTGATGCCCATTGTTGAAGGTTCACATTGCCTGTGCCAGGCTGGGTCCACACTGGAATCCTCAGGGCTACCCAGCAGGACTTATGGCTCCAGGACAGGGTTCCTGGTGCTGGGTGTGAACTGCTCAAGAACTGGGTTTGGCCATGCTGAATGGAATGCAGGTAAAAGAGCACATGGTAAAATCATGTGAATGGGGAGGTAGGTGTTAAGGTCTTGTAATGAAACCAGAGTCTTGGCTTGCTTCATAGTACATGTGGGTGCCCTCTGTGTCCTTCTAAGAGAGCAAAAGAGAACAAAATGACCACAAATGTATGAAACATGCATGAGGGGTAAAATATTGTGTGCTCTTTGCAGGGATTCTCTTTGGCCTTCCCCTCCTATAGGCAAAGCCTGGTTTTGAGTGATAAAGGGATGGTGATCACATTACAGCCACAGCACAGGTTGGCAGGTGGGAGTTGCCGTGATGGATGAGCCCTGCAAATCCATCCAGTCCTGAAGGTGTTGTGCTGAGAGGTCATGCTCAGGAGCAGAACAGATTGCATGGACCAAGCCTTGGTGGGTTTTATTTGAATGTTTTCCTGATTTAAGAGAACTTGAAATTCTCCAGCTGTGTCTCTAACTCAGTTGAAGGCAAAAAAGCAGCCAAATAACTCTGAGGACAGCAGAATCATCAAGGCTTGCTTTCCTATGGAATTATAGCCTTAAACTCTTTACCCAGTAATCCCAGCACATTCCCTTGTCCCCCACTAGTTTGGCAGGGCAGGTGGCACCATGTACTGCTGATGGGTTGGACAGGAGATGTCTTGCATATGACAGAGTTGAATTTGCCTCTTCCTCCTGGGGACGTTGTTTTGGACTTTCTTGCTTATCCAGCCACTTGTCGTGAAGCTTGCTGGAACTGCAGGTCATTGAGATCTCTGCTGTGGTGTGAAATTGAGTTTGAGTTGGCCAGTGTATGCAAAATTATTTGAGTGAAGAAGGACAGACAGTTAATTGAGTGGATGCACTGGCTCTGGGATCTTGGCTTTTCCTTAGACTCAAGCTAGGAATAGCCATAAAATGAGAAGCAGTTATTAAAACTGTCAGCAAACAGCTTCCATTTTTTTCTTTTACCTTTTGAAAACTTAAACCAGCCTATCAATAAGATTTCTTCTCCTCTACTGTTAGAAGGTGATTTATGTCCTGAAGCAGGATGATTTAGGTCTCCTTCACATTTTCCTTTCAAACTGTTTGCAGTGGAAGTAGTGATTCCCATCATTTACACACATGCAGTTCTTCCCTGGGTTCTGCTTATACCTTGCTGTCAGTGTGACGTGTACAAAACATCACCCACTAATTGTGGAAACAAAAAATCCCTTTCTTTTGTTTTCAGTTGTGAACAGCCATTAGCTGGAGCACACATACTGGGGGTTTATGGATCTTCACCCTGTCCCCTTGCACTCGTCCTAGTAAAGCTTAGTGTTCTGCTGGTTTCTGTCTTGCAAGCCTAGATGAAGGGTTTTTTTGCCAGATTTGCAGCTTTTGAAAGGCTCTCTCCTTGGACAGGGACAGACTAAAGCCTTTCCTTGGCTGGGCATAACCGTATTGCTAACTTGCCTCCAGGAATGCTGAAGCCGTTGAGACAGATGGACACATGCACAGCCACATGGCATGAATATAGTTGCATTTGCAAATCTGGGTAAAAAGATCATGATTAAATTAGTTCCGTACCCCTTTATTCTGTGAGATAGGTGAGAATTTTCTTCATGGTCTGGTCTTGGACATCAGTGTCCAAGTAGGATTTAGAAAGTCAGCAAAAGGAGACTTTGGGGGCAGATATAGAAAAGTGGATGAATCATCCATGTTTCACTAGCTTTTTTGTTTGTTTCCAAATTCCTTTTGAAGTTCTAAATAATCCCTTGTGACACTTGGTGAAAGCAAACAAGGGTTTCAAAGCTTTGCATTTGAATTCAGGAGACCAAAACTGACTACAGGTTTCCAGCATGTTTTATTCTCTTTGCTTGTCTTCTTTATTAAAGGGCTGTAATTTGTGTGATTAATTGCAAATGCATATGGCTATATTCTTGGCCTTACATAATATTGCACTTTGAGAGTCCATTGTCTGCCCAGAACAGGTATACTGAAACCTGCTTCCATGTCAGCAGCAAAAGGGTTTTCATATAGAAGTCTTCTCGGATTATGAATTAATTAAATCAGAGTTAAGGTCTCCAGCCAGCATGGCTGTTCTGTAGCAATTCGTTATATCAATGAAACTCTTTAGTGTGTGCTGTGGGAAACACTGACTGAGAGAAGCAGCAATGGGGTCTTCTAGCCTCAAAACCTACACAAGTGAGAAGATGGTTTCCCCTCCAGAAAACGTGATGTATCTTCATGCATCAAACCCACACTCTAATGACAAAAGTTAACACTTCGGCTTGAGAACAGATGAGTCAGCTCATCTGTGTGTTCAGCCATCTCACCATTTAGGTTTGAGAAGGAATTTAACAGCAATGTGATGTGGATTTTGGACAAGATCCTTCACAGCGCTGTATCTGACTGATGGGCTTTCTGCCACCCCACTGCTTGGACTGCATATGATCTCCCAGCCTTGGTGCCCTTTGCACCCTGCCCAGCTGCAATCAGACCCAAGGATTTGGGGAAGAATGGTTGAGCTGGTGTAAATAAGAGAGATGCCTTGTGAAAGGGCAAGTGGTGTCCCTGCTTGCTGCAGAGTCTGGGTGCTCTGTCAGAGTAAGTGGAACAAAGGTCTGATCCAGCCTAGCAGCTTCTTTCACCTGAAGTGCCTTTGCCTTGGTGCTTTTTATGTGTTGCTGTAGTGCCTAGCTCTATCTTTTCATCTCATCTTCAGAACCTCACTGTTCTCCCCAGTGTCACGAGAAGCTACCCTTGAACATCCTTGTTGGAAACGGAATCAAAGTGACACCAGATACCTCTTCCACAAAGAAAAGAGCAACTGACCAAGAGAAAAATGAGCTGCTGACCAAGCAGTGTTGCAACCTCACAAGCTCAGCTAGATCTAGCGTTGCCTGCCCTTGGTAATGCAAATACCTGCAAACACTGAATTCTGCCCCCGGTTTAATATCTCCCTAACTGCAAGCTTTCCAGGAGACTTGTTGCCCTCCAGAAACAGGACCAAATGCAAGATTTAGGTTGCTGTATAAAAGAAGACACGAGAACACCTTCAGTGAACCAAACCACCACTAATGGCATGCAATAAACCCAACACTGAAATCATGATGAATGAAGGGTTTTGAGCTCATTGTGAAAGGCAGACCTCCTGTGTCATGGCCATGGCTCAACTCACTATAAAGGAAAGGGAAGAGATTAATATTAAACAGTCAAAAGCCAAAAAGATCCGAGAATCCAGGGTGGAATCACACAGAGGCTTAGTTGCCTCTTACCATAGACTTACAGGTTGACCAAAATGAATAAAGTCAATGCAGAGTTAATTTCAGAAACATGAGTCTGTGGCTGAAAATACAAACAAGGCTGAGGATCTTCCAAACACTGCACAGCCAGGAGATGCTGCTCGAGCCTGGCCAAGCCTGTGCCTGACCGCCAAGGCATTTGATCTGGAAATCAGACATAGCACACATCATCACTATGAAAAATATCACACATGGTCTATACTTCAGGCTACTTTCCAGTATCTCAAGGAAGAGATCTTTTAATTGAAAGCCTTAATGTTTCTCGTCATATTTAAAATTAGAGCAAAACGGCAATAAAATTGGTCATGGGATTGAGGCAAGTTTTAAGGGAGAAAATATTCTTCATTTTTCACATTGGAGCATCCTTTAGGAGCCCATGAACATTAACTATGTCAATGCAAGGATTAATAATTAAAGGAACAACAGCCACATGTCTCTGAGATACACACAGGAAAGCAACAGCTCAGGTCGGAGGCTGGAGTCTCTGGGGACACATTATTTTTGCTGGCATTTCACCTCCGCCTGGTACACCTCATTATTTAGAAAAGCATTTTCCAACCAGTCTCTGCTGAGGAATGTCTTACCTAGCAATCTGCAGCTGATAGCTAACATCAGTGTTAGCCTGGGAAATTGTATCCGTGCTTGTTATCAGATTGATTTTGAAGGAGGACACGGAGGTGTTCACATAGATTGTGACTTGAATAGATATGTTTTGGGATGAAACCCTCCAGCCACCAGCAGAAGCCCTTGCAGAGTGGTGATCATGCTCCAGCAAACCCAGTTGCCACAGGTCAGTGGGACTCACAGCTGTGCTTGCCCAAGACTTGGGAAAAAGCAGGCTCCAAAACTGCTTCCCCCCTGCTTTCAGGAGCCAGATGGATGTCAACAGGCTATGGCGACGAGAAGGAGCCACTTCACTCCCCAGTGTGGCCTCCAGCCAAGCAGATGCCTTGTCACGCTGCTCTGCAGAGCCGGCGGCAGCCCCTTAGCCAGCAGTGTCTCGCCGGGTGCTGACGGTAGTTCACAACGTTGCCTTGAAGAAAGGTGTCTCCAACTTGACGGTATTTTTCCTAACTGGGCACAAATTGTGCTTCCCGTCCCTCCCCGTCCTTCCTCCCTCCTTGCTGGTAGTCTTCTCGTTCATTAAAAACCTGCTGATTATCTCAGCAGCCTGGAACTGGGTTGCAGCATGGAATTAAAACCAGCTTTTTGTTTTGGCATCCACCACCTCGTGTAATTAACAAGACAACAGAAAGCCAGAACATGCGGGTCAGCCCTGTGTGCAAGGGATTGATTGGACATGGCCAGCTCCAGAGTTGATGGTCGGGATGCTCTGAAACCAGCCTTAGCAAGGGTTGGTTGCATTTTGGCTCAAATAGGGAAAAAGGAGATTAGGCTTTCTATCCTGATTGTTCCCCTGTTTTTTCCTCATTCAACTCTTAATCTGGACCAAGTAGTGCTCAGTTAAAACCTTGCACTCAATATTCAGCCCCTCTTTGTTGGGTAAGGAATGGGGAAGTAGTCCAGTAAGGCTTGACATCCATGCTGAGCAGATAGGGATGATCTTAGAGCCTGGACTGTTGCAGATGGCCATTTTGATGGAGATCTGGAAAATGGCTGAAGGAACCTGAACCCGAAGGAGGGATCAGTGCTGCCAAAAAGGCTTTTGACTATCCATGCTGAGCAGATAGGGATGATCTGAGAGCCTGGGCTGTTGCAGATGGCCATTTTGATGGAGATCTGGAATGGCTGAAGGAACCTGAACCCGAAGTAGGGATCAATGCTGCCAGCATGGCCGCCAGCACGAGGTCCTCTGCATGCTGCCTTTGGCACAAGCAAGCAGCCATCTAATCCAAATGGAAATGCATTTCTGCTTGCTGGCTTCAGGCAGAAGGCTGAGGACCCTGTCTTGCAGAGCTGAGCTGGGGTGACGCAACCCTTCCCCACAGCCCCCCTCCACTCAGATTCTGGGCTGGTGATGGAGTGGCAATGCCTTTGGGCACTGTCTCAGAGCAGTGGCAGCACCGGGATGGAAGGGACATAACTCCTAACTCACCAGAGCATTGGTAGAGCACAAACTTTGCAACTGTAGGAGCGCTCAGGCTCCCCTCGCCCACCTATCTGCCAGGAGCATCCCTGCTTGCCACCCACTGTGCCTGCTCTCCAGAGCCTTGAACTACAATTTGTTGTTACTGCCACTGAGTAGCTACTGTTGCTGCTTTCTACAGACTTGCTCAGCTGCCAGAATGCCCCTGATGGGCTGCAAGCTGCTGCTGGATCTGTCAGGCCAAGGTGGGAGAGCATTGCTCCTGGGGGAGCAGCAAAACCGAATTGGGGTTCTAGCCCTTTAAATCCAGTCTGGTACTGCAAAAAAACGGGCGAGCAGCAGGAGAGAGCCTTCAGACTCTTTTAATTAAAGCTTGTACCATATTCCATCTTCCCAAGTCACAGCAGTCACTTCTTCAGGACATCTCAGGGCTCGCCGGCACCGCGGCATGGATGGGGGGAGTCGCTCACCTGGGACCGCCGGCAGTAGGTACGCACAGGCTGCTTGCATGGCTTCTTCCCCTCTCCTCGCTGTCAGCTGGAAGCATCCCCTTTTTTTTTTTCCCCATGTCTTTTCCTTTGCCGAAGAGAAAGTCTTAACGCGTTGCTTCTGGCTCATGGGGACGGAGGCAGGAGGCATCCTGCTGCTGCACACCTTGGGGCAAGGGGCTCCCCATCCTGCCACCGCTGCTCTCCTCCCTCCCTTTTAAATAATTAAGTGCATCCCCTTTTTTTTTTTCCCCATGTCTTTTCCTTTGCCGAAGAGAAAGTCTTAACGCGTTGCTTCTGGTTCATGGGGACGGAGGCAGGAGGCATCCTGCTGCTGCACACCT
>JBCJKH010060630.1:0-11487 GCA_039877255.1 Loriculus beryllinus | reverse complement strand
GTCTGTGGTCAGCTTGTGGCCACAGCCACAAAGTGCCCCTTGTGAGAGTCTCAGAGAGTCAACAGTGGATACAAGGGGAATGTGGGACTCAGCCACTGTCTGTTTGAGCTCCATGGAGCTCAGCAGAGCAAGAGGAGGACATAAAGCTCATACTATATGAACCAGGTACCAGGTAAGGAAGACCTGAAAATTTCTACCCATACTTACACTGGAAAAGTGGACAGTGGTCTGCTCTGTTAATCCTCCTCCTCCCCTGGTTTCTGTATTTTGATGCATTTTTTTCATGTTTAATATGGTGGTTTTATGGGCAGAATGTGCTCAGGATGGTGTATAATGGGGCCAACTGTGCAGAAATGTCATACATGCGAAATCTATGCAAAGCCCCTGCTATGCTTTTGCCTGAATCAATTTAAAGAAGACGCTCCATAAAACAGGATAAAGCCAGATTAAGTGCATACAAATGAGGCAGCCCAGGCAAGGTTTTCAGAATTTGTTGGAGGCAGATGGAATACAAATGGAGAAAGAGATTGCATTGGTGCACGTGTAAAACACGCTTGACACATCTATCCAGAGAAGTTGGAGGTGAGATAAACAGCCTAATGAGAAGCCTCCTCTGCAGAGGTTACCTGAAGACAGAGAGGACAACATGCCAGGCATTAGGCCCATCTTTACAGCTGCATAGTCTTCAGTTTTCCAGCAAAGTCCCTGGATAGCAGCATAGGCTTTTGTGGCAAGCAGTAAAGCCTGTGGCAGCTTCATGAGAAATAAAGGCATTAAATGAATTCAGTGCAGGGAAAAGCCGATCAGCATTGCTGCCCCAATGCTGTTTGTTTTGCTTTTGCATTTATTTGATATTCTTCTATCATTTTCAGTTTTCAGCCTGCTGCAGATCTTCCTACTGACAATGTGTAACAGGCTCCACAGGATGGTAATGCCATACGTGGCAACACTGGTATGTAAAATATACTGTGAAATAAAGCAAGCAGATTGGGAACTTCTGTTCTCATAATCTGAGGATGAGGGCAGTGCATTGAAAACTGATGAAAGGAAATACTTTTTTTTCTCACACAATTAATTGCTGTAAATCATTGCCAGGAGATTTCGCCGAGGCTGAAAACTTGGCAGGCTGCAAAAAATGAATTGTACATTTATGTGGATGGCAAACACACCTAGCAGCAGGGCTTTAGGAGAGGCACAGCAGGCTATATAGTCCACAGACTTACCTCAGTAAGGGTTTTTTCTTTGGTTACCAGCTTCCTGGGAAAATGCAGTCCCACCACTGGTTTACAAGCCTGTGTCAATGTGCCAGACATTGGATTCTTCCTCCATCTAATAACATGTGCATCTTCTGGCCATGTCCCACTGGAGGTGACAAAGGGCTATGTAATTCAAAGAAAATTCACTTTCTAGCAGAGCTGTGAAATACCAGTGATCAGGTAGAGCTGAAGATGCTTTTCCAGTGTGTCTTCTGTGAATAAACCAGTTCATCCATGCCTGGATATAACAATTGATAAATCAGCAGGCAGACTCCTCTGACACCAGAGCCCAGTGCTGCCGTACTTGTGGAAACAGTCCATGTTTTCACAGGTACTTTGGGAAAATAATGTGTCCTCAGACGGCATAGAAAGAGAGTTCAAGGTCTCCAAGCTTTGGGCTTAGAGTCAGGAGTAAGAAGCCATGTGAATAGGAGCTGCTGCTGTGTTTTGTTCATGTCCTTGGGAAGTACGGGCTAGCAGAGATGAGGCTCTACCCCACACAGTACCGAACTCCATCTGCTCTTTTGTTTGGGGGCATATTTTAGCAAAAAAATTATTCTGAATCTATTTACACAATCCTAAATATTTCATTGGCACTGTTTAAGATATTCCCACAACTTCAAACCAAGCATATGGCCCTACGAGGAAAAGCGGAATTGAAAATAATGACTATCAAACTCTGAAAACGATCTGCAGGCCCCTTTCAACCAGAAAAAAAGAAGAAGGAACATTTAATACCAACTATTTCAGTAAGTTAACAATACAGAACCTAAAGTATCTGGCAAGCCTGGATGTATTTTCTGTTTGGTGGCTGTCTTCAGAAGACTTTGTTTTTTGTCAAAACTGTTCAACTGTTCTACCCTATGACAGAAACTTCATGTGGCCAATGAGCTCCCCAAAATGCTGCACGGGGTGGGAATTTGCCTTCTGATGTTTAAAAGCAGGCTGCCATTCATCCTGATTAAAAATTGGAAGCTTTCAGAAAGGTTGACTTTCCAAGTGTGAAAAGCTGTTACCGCTCTTCAAGAAGTCATTTTTCATGAGGAAAACTGGGAGATGAAGCAATGCAGCCTGTAAAAACACATGCACCACCTTTTATTTGTTTGCCTCTGTATACTCCTGTGAATAGCTGTGCCAGGGACATGGCCATGCGTTGTCCTGCTTGAGAAGAATGGGCTCCTGTAGTCTGCCATGGTGGCCCCATGAGCTGTGGGGTGCAAGGGCTGGGTTTGGGAGGAGGAAGGAGAAAACATTTCCCCCTCTTCTGCAGCTATCACTATTTCCAGCTGAATAATTCAGGTTTTAGATTTTAATTACAGTGTCTCTGAAGCTGACAATTTCACTGCCATCTCCACAACAACAAGCCTTTCATTTAAACAGCAGATTAGTTTTGGCTGCAAGCCTGAACTGCTTTTTGTCGATTTGAGGAGTATCCAGAGATGCCAAAGGGTCACCAGATGAACTCCTGTGGTCTCCTCCAAGCAGTTAAAGAACCTCTGCTGGGCCCAATCTATCTCCTTTTGCTTCTTACTTTTAGCCCCAAAATAGAAGTGTTTTACTTTGGTGGGAAGAGTCCTGAGACACTCCTGAGGCAGCTAGATTGAGATTTTTCCTTAGCCTAGGCCAAAATATCAGGAGCAAGAAACTTGGTATGGGGGGTGGGTTGGTGGCTTGGTTCTCTATGGATCTTGAGAAATGTGTCTGTGTTCTATTTCACAGCAGTGTAATTCACAGGTGGGATGGAAAGCTCATCCCTACCCTTTCTCTCTGTGAGTGAATGACTGCTCTCAGCCTGTCTCAGCAGTAGGTATTTCACACACAAGTGACTTTTTGTCTGCCTTTTCTCCTTACAGACCAAGACTTTTCCAGTCCTCCTGTGCCTCCTCCACTCCCATGAGGATTCCTGTCCTTTCTGGATCTCTTCACTGTGCTCTACCAGGTGAGACTGTTTCTCAGTGATATCTCCTTTAACTTTGTTATGATATTGAACATAATGCTAGCAGAGTTGTTTTCACTGAAATATTATTTTCTTCTTTTCCCACCCTCTCCAGCCTAAATGCTTTTAAGAAAGATTTGTACTGCACCTGATGAACTTTTTCTTGCCAAAAATAAGGAGAGGAGAGGGACAGGGATGGATTTTGAATTTGTGAAAAGTATTGTTCCAGGATTTTCTTCCCGTGACATGGCTCCCTTAGGAAATATCTTGCTATTTTCATTGCTCAGCCTTTCAGAAATAATATTTCTTTGTTTAGAAACTACCCATCCAGGAATGCAAAAGCAAGGTTGTTCTTGGTACTCTGTGCTACATGATCTGCATCGCTTTCTGTTAGGGTAATGCCTGTGCACAATTGTGCTGCACCTTTGTAAAAGCAAGAAGGGTTTTGGGATTCTCTAAGAAAGAGAGTGTGCGAAAAGCAGAAAACCTTGATACCAAGAAGAAAATACATTATTTTAAATGGCTTTTGTGTGGACCCCAGTAGGACTTGAGAACATACATCAGGTGAAATGTCCCCATAGAACTGGAACCAGAGTGGTACATTAAGTCAGTCCAGCCATGTCTAGGCATCCCTTGGGACAAATATCACATGAAATAGCAGTTGTGAAGAAAAGGAGCACACACCACATGCAAGACGTTCCATGGAACTTCATACATCCCTAAGGAGAGATAATTAAGAGCTTCCTTACCAGCCTTGTGAACTGGTATGCTGCCAGACAGCAAAAATGAAGGACAGCTTACACGTCAGACACCATGTTTCCTTCTTGATGGTAGTCTCTAGTGTCCAATTCTAGCAACCGGGCAGCTTAAAATTAGGGCCATAGGTTCATTAAAGTTGATAAGGCACAGAGGATTGGGGCCTGTAAAATTCTTGCAGCTCTGTCAGCTCCAGAATCCTAGTGAAAAGCTGACAGCTTCTTTCTAAAGGCTCTGCTCCTGCTTCTATGTCAGAGAAGGGTATTTAGTCACCACAGGCATGGCTAAAGAGGAGGTTAGTGCTGTGGGAGCCCCTGGAGCCTACCTGAGTGCTACACGGCTGCAAGAAACAGGGTAATGAGAGAGCTCAGTTTCAAGTGCTTAACAGAGAAACTCCTGAGGGATATTTCATAAATTGAATCTTATCAGCCAGAAATTGATGCCGAAAAATTACAAGTTAGTCTAAGTACAAGTAAAAAGTCAGGATGGGCACAAATATGGCTCTTCCAAATGTAAATGTGGTGCTTAAACTGTCACATCTTCCTTCCCACCCCCAAAATGTGTCAGACCTGGGAAAAATGATGCTAGTGACTTCCCAGTAGAGAGGAGGTAATTTATCCTGATGAAAATGGACTGATCACCTCTGAGCTGCATGCCCTTTGAGGAAGAAACTCCTGTTCTTCCGTATCTCCAACATATGACTTTTATATTAGTTATTTCCTCCTTCTTTAAATATGTTTTAAAAATGGGAATATCCAAATTGAGATGCTTTATCCCCTCTTTGGCTAACAGACAGCATCACTTCCCCTGGCCTGAACATGATGGAAACATCCACCCCAAAACTTCCCTCAGCCTACTACAACTCGAGCCAGGACACTCTGGACAAGGTGCATACATTGACTCCACTCCTGCTTGTGATGACTGACCTTCATGGAAAAATATAAACTATCTTAGGAGATGCAGGTAGGGAAGGGAAGCCATATTTTCTTCTTGCAGCAGCAGCTGCCTTGTGCTTTTTTATATGCTGTTCATTTGCAAAGTCACCCTTGGTCATTTATTTAGAAACATGCTGAGGAACAGATGCTCCAGAACGAAACATGGCAAATCCTCCACGGGGCCCCTTTTGACTCTGTGCAGGGAATTTTTGATAAACAGGAGGAGAAAAAGAATGAAGGTGACAGGAGCTGTGTAGGTCCTGGTGTTTTTGTACAAAGAATAGCCACAACAAGCCCGATGCACAGTTGCTACTGGAGCTGCGGCTTTGCTCAGGGGTTGTGGTTGGAGATAGATTCAGTGAAGAGCAACTCCTCTGGGGCATATCCTGCAGTGAACTTAATAAGGTTTTCTACTGCCTGACTGTATGAAACTGCCTCCTTTTTGCCCAGGTAGCACTACCTCATGTTCTGCTGTACAGCGTCCAGGTCAAACAGGCTGTGAGCGGTCTGATGAAAATCAGGGTTTGGTGTCCAGGTTTTACCCAGTAACACTGGCTTCCCAAAAAGGCTCCTGAGGGCTCAGAAAAACATTCTTTGAAAGGAAAATAGAGAAGAAAGGGCAGAAGATATGGGCAGTATGTGGGAGGAGGACCCATGGTGAATCTGATGTTAGCCTTCTGAAGCAGAAGAGGATGTCTTACTGAAGCTCACAAGTGGAAACAACTCTGTTGCATAAATGTACAAAAGTACTTTTGGATCTTCATCCTGGCTGGGCTGAAGTTTGGTTTGGAAGGACCTGACTCTGTGGCTGTGCTTTTCACTAGCAATAAGTATCATTAAATTCTTCCCTGTGAGGGTGCTGAGGCTCTGGCACAGGTTGCCCGGAGAAGCTGTGGCTGCCTGATCTCTGCCAGTATTCAAGGCCAGGTTGGGCAGGGCTTGGAGCAACCTGGTCTAGTATGAAGTTTCCCTACCTGTGGCAGGGGGTTGGAACTGGATGAGTTTTAAGGTCCCTTCCAGCCCAAACCATTCTATGGTTCTATGAGGTTTTCAATAGGAAGCAAAGATAAAAAGTAAAAGGCACAGAGAGGAGGCTGGAGGAACTGAGATCTTTGAAGGTCTCAAGGAGTTCAAATGATGCTCTCAATCTCAGTTAAATCAGCAGTGAGCCTAGACTGGACCGGGAGCTGTTGGTCCCTAGTTCATCCCTGGCTATTGATGGGATTGGCTAACCAGAGGATGTAGGGGTCCGTACAGATCCAGGAAATGACTCTGTGGCCTATTGCAATCCCCCCATGTAGGAAAGAGGTGCTGGGATGGGAGTTCCTGCTATCTCCAGTGGCCAGTCATGAGGGTCACCGTGCTGTTCACCAGACCTCCTTCAGTATACAACCCAGGAACTCCCACCTCGTTGCCTTTCCAAATCCATTTGCGGGACTGGTGTGCTCAAATTCCACTGCTAGACCCTGGCACGCTTCTGGAGGCCCTGCTGGAGAGGGCTGCAGCACTAGCTCTGAAAGCCACCTGAAATTCAAAATCCAACACTCTGCTACAGGGAGCGGAGGGGGGAAGCAGTGAGGCAAAGCAGATGAAGATTTGCTGTAACAAAGGAGTTATTTTTTCTGTTCTGATTTTTTTGTTCCCCAAAACAAAGGAGAGACTGAAGAGCGCCTGTTTAATTTGTGAATTTCACAGATTTGGCTCACACAAGAGAGGGGGGAAGAATCAACAAAAAGCCCAACAACAGGCATGGAAAGAGCCCCGAGTATTAATGGCAGCTGATCAATAACTAATCCGCAGTGTTCCAGTTACCAGCTTGATGGAGAAAATTCATGGTGCTTAAGTAATTCCAACTAATCTTAATGAATGCCTCCATGCCTCCATGCCTGCAGAGCAGTGTGAAATTTATAGAAAAATGTCATTTCGGCTCTCTGAATATTTTTTTTTCCTCGCAGTCATCAAAGAAGCATAAAAAATGCTCTTAGAAATCTGCTATCTCTCTCTGCCAGATGAGGGCTTCAAAAGGCAAGCACTCATTTTTTTTGTCGTAAGCAGGGAAGATTATGAATACATTATCTAGTTAACATTAAAAAAAAATCAAAACACCCAATTTTACATTCTTACTTATTTATCCCGAGCCACTGCCCCCCCCCCTTTGTGTGCCTCACCCTTTTCCCTGCTGAAGGAAATAATGCCAAGTAGACAAATCAGCTACAAGTAGAAAATGTTGATACATATTTTAGTTCTATTTTTATTTGGCGCTACTTAGAAAAATTTCAAAGGATCAGTATGGTGGCTTCAAGCCTTCTCTGTCTTTCCCTGTTAAAAGCTGATGAGTTCCTCTTAAGTTTCTTAGCAGCCTGCAGAAGAGAAGCCTCCCCTAACTTGTCACCAAGCCTGCAAGGAAGTTGCTGGGGCTAGCAGAAATGCTGATACCGAGAAGAATGAGCTTTTGCAAAGGTGGAAAGGATGTATGGGAAAAGGATGGAAAGGATGAAAAGAAGCATAGTGGGCTGGAAATTTTCCAGTGGAAGTTTATTTCCCCCTGGAAAGCGTAAGATGGGGACTTAGCATGGGAATGGAGGGAGCAGTCACAAACAGGATGGGATTTCTGGGAGAGACAGAAGGAAAACCTTGCTCTGGCATGCTCAAAAGCACAGGAGTGATGAGGGAAATAGACTTAAGTTCCTATTGCACAGATTGGGGTCCTGGGATCTAGATGAATGCCCCAGCCCTGGGTCTCACAATATTGTTAATGAAGAGTTTCACACCCCCACCAGCTGAGCTACTGGTACTGAAGATCTGGCTCTGAAACTGGAGATACCCAGGAGTATTTGGAGATGGATAAGGGAGACGTCACCTAGCCATCACTTCAGGTCACTGCAACTCTTCAGGTCACTCACCTGCAGCTTAAGACACACAGAAAGTAGTATTCAGCATAATTAATTTTAGGATGTCGATCCTTCCACTTGAAGAACCGATTTCACCTTACTAGTAAGGCTGCCTGTCCTCGGTGGGCAGTCATGTCCATGAAACTCTTATTACTTACTGAAAATGCCTCACATCAAAAGGGTCCCTTGTTCTCTTCCATTTCCCTCAGGGTCCAGCTATGACTCTGTCATAAATTGATGTACAAAGTATGAACAGGATGATTTTTTTCTTTCTTTATAACAACTTCAGCAATCTTTGTAGTTCATAACTAGGCATGCAGGGTTTTTATTAATTTAACAGTGTTATTCCCCTTATGAAATATTCATCCCATAGGATTTCTGTGCACATGAAGATTTTGAAGAAATTGATCAGCAATGCAGTTACTCCTTTAAAAGAATGATTTCTCTATTATCTCTCCCTTTCAGTGATACTGTATATGCGAACAGTGAGTGATTAAATGTGCGATCAATCTCACGTAAGCAAACAGGTATGTATATAACTGTGGGTGAATTTACTGTATGAGAGGGGATATTTGGAGAGCCCAGCAGGCTGGATGCTTTGCCATGCATCACTTTGCCTGCTCCTCCTCAGGCATCTTTGCAAGCCTTTGGCCTCCCCACCCTGTGGAGATACCTTCACCCTGCTTGGCATCACCATGCTTGCCAGTTTGGCTGATGCTCTGTTGTTCCATCAAATGGAACACATCTGTTCCCTGAGAGGGCTTTGTGATTGTGATGAACTGTGCAGGGAGAGATAACTGTTCTTTGGGCCACGATACAACAAAGCAATTAAATACAGACATTCCTTTCAGTGTAAGCTGAGCCCTGTTGACTTCAGTTTCATTGTCATCTCCCCACATTCCCATGCTGTTTTAAAAATAGCTGTGTATTTCACTGGTGAGTGCTGTCATGTCCTTTCTGGGCTGCCTCAGGTGAGTAATGATAGCTGGTTTCCAGCCGGCTATGAGTACGCACCATGAGATGAATCGTTTCCTGCAGTGCTGGACTCCGAGCAGGGTTCCTGCAAGGTGAGTCTTGTGTGATTAAAGGCCAGAACTTAAAGGCCACGCAAAGGGGAGAGATGGGAGTTATTTTGACACCCTTCACAGCAGGATCCTTGCAAGGGCTGACACAGCAAAGCACTGGACTAAAAGCTATCTGATACATCTCACAGGGAAGGCACTAGGTCTGCTCCAGATACCCAAGCATTTCAGTCACTTTTAGCCTGCACATGATCCTTGCAAGAGGTATCATCCTACTCTAGATCATGCAGAAGACCCCTCCAGCTGAACCCTCATCAGTCACCTCCTTCTTCTGTCTCCACCACACCAGTGCTTGTTTTGGCAGCTTCTGTGCCCTCCCGCCCTAAGCAGCATTAAGCTGTGCTCCGCAGCCCCGCAACACAAGGGGATAAAGAGTAAAGGGCTGAGCCTTTACTTTGAGGCATTGTGAGAGTCCTCCTCAGGTGCATAACCCAGCTATTACCCCTGTTTCTTCCTCTCAGGCCACACTCTGAAGGATATCACCCTCTGAGATTGGAAAATGTCCCCTTTTACCCTGCTCTTCTGGTCTCCCCTCTCCTTGCACAGGAGCACGTTGAACTAGCACTGCCAGCCCCCGAAGGAGCTAAGTGCAGGGGATTCACTGGTCATTGTAGGTATTTCTGGAGGGATGTAAAGCTGCAGATGCTGTTTGAGGCCATGTCTTGCCTGGTCACTGCTCAATCTTGTAGTGTCCCCTGGTGTTTGAAGACATCATCTCAAAGCAGCTGGAGCTGCAGTGCTCACACCAGGGTTTATTTACCCAGGAACATCCAAGCAAGTACACCTTGGAGCTGGACCTACAGCGCAAAAACCCTTCTATCATCTACCACTGTATTCCCAGGGACATCTCTGGTAACGCTGTGCTCCCCAGAACGACACTGAATAATCATTTTCAGTAAAAGCCTTCTCAGAATTGATATAAAAATCTCACTTCAACATAAAACTATACAGAAATGCTTATATGGGGGGAACTGGAGGGATTTGCCTTTTGATTTGGTCTCCAGTGGACATAAAGTGTGACCATACTGTGCCTGTGCCTGTTTTCCTCCGCACATTAACTCTGAAAGGCTGAAATTACTCAAATCCAAAGGGGCACAATTCAGCTCCTACAAGCCTGGCAAGAATAAGCAGCCCTGCAGAAAATATAAATGGCTCTTCATGCGTTCACCTGTTTATGTATTGGGCATAAAATCTCAGGTGGGATGTGAGAAACAGAGGGAAATACAGCCTGGGATCATGGAGCTTACTCCACGAGTGAGAAGAGCCAGGAGGCTTTGCAGAGAAAGTCTGCTGGCTTCTCTTGTGGGACCCTTCCTATGCTAGGGAAGAAGAGTAATACAATAAGCTGAAATGTTTCTGCATTGTGAGCCAAAGGATGTAAGTGCAGGAACATACCAAACTCCCAGCTTGAGCAATATATAGGTGCACAGATATATATATATATATATATATATATATACACATACTATTTTGGTAGTTAAATCAACCCCTGCATACTAAAGGCTCTTATATGTATACTAAACTTTATACTGAGAATCTCAAAGGACCAGATTCCTCAAGTTTGCTTAGGATTTGTGGATCCTTATCTTCATGGAGGATCAACTCGCAGTAAATACATGAGAGATTTTCACATAATAAAAATCCAGATGGATTGTGTTGTTATCTAGCATAACTGCTTGACCTCAGCACTTGCTATGGCTATAACCTATGAGGCAGTTTTGTGCAAGGAGTTTTCTCTGAATCAATTTAGAAAGCATGCCTTAGGTTTTGCTGTTCCAAGCTGGTAAATAAAACTGACTGGAGAGACATGGGAATTTTGGTGAGCTAAAAAGATGCTCACAGACAAAGTAAGCATCCAAGACTGAGAGTATTATCCCAGGTAAAATTTCAGCTGAAACAAAGTTGGTGTTAAATATAGTTATCTCAAACAAAAGAATATAACCTGCTGAAATTGCATTCCAATATTTATCTGAACCATAGAACTAGTCTGATACTTTTTAGCTTCAGAATTTATTGGCACTTCGAACTAGTACTGTTAATTTCTGTATACCTTTTTGAAGACAGAGGTCCTTTACTGTCTTTGCATATCACCTGACATGAACTTCGGTTAGTTTGCTGGATGTTAGCTTTATAACTCAAATAATACACAGCCAAACTTTGTAATGTTGACTGAACAGACGAATACCTCCCTGTGTATTTTATTGAATCTCACTAATTTTCTGTGCTTTTGTTTAATTCTCTTACTGTTTTCTTTTTCTCGAAGAGAAAACGACCTGGGGAAAGCACTAACATCCAGCACTTTCTGTGGCACTGTTAAAAACCACGTTGTGTTTCTCTTTAAAGCAAGACAAGCATACATGGAGAATGACCAGCAGTGAAAAGACACAGCCCCAGTTCTGCTGTGCACAGTGTATGAGCTGGAAGTCTATCCATAATCGGAAAAAGATTTGTGCGAACTCCCATCTACTCCCAAACCTAGAGAGCTTTTCAAGCTGGCTCCCAAGGCATTTCCTTTTGCCTGGGCACTGCAGCAATTACAGATACTTCCAGGAGGTGGCAGGATCTCCACTCCTGACGGCATTAAACAGAGCACAAAGAAAAGGCTGTTTAGGGGAAAAAAAAGAAAGAAGA
>JBCJKH010060628.1:30010-50495 GCA_039877255.1 Loriculus beryllinus | reverse complement strand
TGGGGTCAGTGCTACGTGTCCCTGTGGGGTCTCTGTGCTACGTGTCCCTATGGGGTCTCTGTGCTACGCGTCCCTATGGGGTCTCTGTGCTGTGTGTCCCTATGGGGTCAGTGCTATGTGTCCCTATGGGGTCAGTGCTATGGGGTCAGTGCTATGTGTCCCTATGGGGTCACTGCTATGGGGTCTCTGTGCTACGTGTCCCTATGGGGTCAATGCTACGTGTCCCTATGGGGTCAGTGCTATGGGGTCAGTGCTATGTGTCCCTATGCGGTCAGTGCTATGGGGTCAGTGCTATGGGGTCAGTGCTATGTGTCCCTATGGGGTCAGTGCTATGGGGTCAGTGCTATGTGTCCCTATGGAGTCAGTGCTATGGAGTCAGTGCTATGGGGTCAGTGCTATGGGGTCACTGCTATGGGGTCACTGCTATGGGGTCTCTGTGCTACGTGTCCCTATGGGCTCCCAGTGCCGCGGGTTCCCTCACCGTGTGTAGGCTCCGCTGTTCCACTCCAGGAGCACGTAGAGCTCCGTGACCCCGAGCGCCCGCTGCGCGGCGGCCCCGAGTCTCTGCGCCAGCGCCCGGTGGTACCCGCGCCCGTAGACGGCGGCGGCGTCGTAAGCGGCCGGGAACGCGGGGGCAACGTGAACGCGCACGGAGCTCAGGTCCTGCAGCACCCGAGCCGCCAGCGCCGCCAGCTCCGCTCCGAGCCCGCTCCCGCTCCCGTTACCGGTACCGGGAGGCGCCGCTTGCGCCAGGCGCTCCCCGGCCGCCCTCGCCGCCGCCTCTTGCCAGCGTTGCCGGAGCCGTCGGGGCCGCCCGGGGCAAGCGGATCCCAAGCGTTGATCCGCGGCTTCTTCCAGCTGCAGGACCCGGATCACGGAGCGCAGCAACGGGAAGGGCCGAGCGGCGGCCACGGCTTCGGCGAGCACGGCCCAGAGCTGAGCCAGCAGCGCCCGGTAGAGCAGGGCCACGTCCCGAGCTTGGCGGCCCGGGGGTGAGGAAGGGGACTGGAGCACCTCCCGTATGAAAACAGGCTGAGAAAGTTGGGGCTGTTCAGCCTGGAGAAGAGAAGGCTGCGTGGAGACCTCATAGCAGCCTTCCAGTATCTGAAAGGATGCTGGAGAGGGACTCTTCACTAGGGACTGTAGTGATAGGACAAAGGGTAAGAGGTTCAAACTAAAACAGGAGAAATTTAGATTGGATATAAGGAAGAAGTTGTTTACTGATAGGGTGGTGAAACACTGGAATGGGTTGCCTAGTGAAGTTGTGAATGCTCCATCCCTGATTATGTTCAAGGGCAGGTTGGACAGAGTCTTGGGTAACAATGGTTTAGTGTGAGGTGTCCCTGCCCATGCAGGGGGATTGGAATTAGATGATCTTAAGGTCCTTTCCAACCCTAACTATTCTATTCTAACAGCAAATGGCAATGTGGCACAAATGATACTTAAAAAAAAAAGCCACAGAATTTTGCCCAAGAAACTGAATTAGAGTACCTTCCTAAAAAAAAAAAAACAAACCCCCAACCAAAAAAAAAAACCCTCCCATATTCTTTTCCATGCCATGTGTCTTGAAAACCCTATTTCTTCAAATAGGTGTTTCTCTACTCTGCCAAGAAAGAAATTGCAGATTTTTGGCAAAGTAAGACTATAAAACTTAAGTTTCATCTGTGACATTTCTATTGAAAGTAAACTCAATGAATGAGAAAATTCTTACAAGTGCTGTGTGCATAGTGTCTTTAAAGTAAATCACTGTCTTGATGAATTATGTCCAGCTTACATATACCTTTTGGAGAAGTTCAGCTTTCCTAGGTCTACTTACTCTAAGGTTCTCTAGAACCTATTCTCTAGAATCTATTAGAACAAAAACACAAGCATGGATGTGTGAGGGAAGTGAAGGAGTGGATTTTCTCTTGCAGTAAAGATTCTGCAAGACACTCTAACACTCCTTTGAAGGACTGTATAAAGCATACTAAGTCCTAAGTAAATGTTTATAAAAATAAAATTCACAGACTTGAAACACATATACCTCATGTGAAGTAGCAGTCCTTTCTATATCGATCTGTCCTGCTGTCCTGTCCAGATTTAAGAGAACTCCAGAGGCAATCTAAACATCCTACTGATAACTGGACTTTTACCTATATCACTTTTAGGCATCCTTACACACAGTCAGAGACTGATTTAGCTAACCTGCCTCACTAGACATGCCCACAATTTCTCTGCAAACTGCCAATCAGCTACCGAAAACTCAAAAGTGGAAACCAGGAGCTCTTTCCTAATGAACTGGCCAGAAATTGGGCTACCCAGTTGATGGGCAATGATTATTTTGCATTGTTTTTCTTAAAATACAGCCACCCATGGACAATGATTTAGTCACAAGTCTTGAGAAGAACCTCTAATTGTCATGCCTTAATGGCCTTATGAACTACGCTCAGGCTGACTGCACTGTTCAACAAATGCAGAATACATTAAATCACATGATTTTTATTTATACCAAAAGACTAACAGCTGAGACAACCACAGGTGTGTATATTTGTGTGGATGGTAGATATGGAACCTACTGCCAGGCTTCATTTAAACCTGACAGAAGTAGTTAATATTATAGGCACATTGTCTGAACAGTTTAATCTTAAACTTCTTTCAATAATGGTATCAGTTTATCTCATCCAAATATGAAATTTTTAATTTTCATTCTTTCTCTGCCACAAATGTCCAACAGCCAAGGCAGTAAAACAAACATTTAACTTGACTCCCTAAAGTTATCATTCTAAGGTTCTGTGGCAATCCAGGAAGATCTATGATATCCAAACTATGTGCATCATTCCCCTGGGCTTTTCAAACAGAACAACTATGTTGCCAAACTGTTTCACCTACTGATCCTGCAACTTCGGGTTACTTAAGCCCTCCTTACCATACTGCTGGTTCACTACAAGTGCTAAGTGAACCCCAAAGCAGAAACACTTAAGGAGCTACCACTATAGTATTCTCTTAAGAAGTAAAAATCCCAAGAGAGGGTCTGTAAAAATCAGGTGGAAAAAGCACAATGTTACTTCAAATACCAAATGCAAGGTATTTAAAAAATAAATAAACTTATCAATAGAGAGGATCTGTCTCTGAACCAAAAAAAAATCTGCAAAATTTAGAGAATGTGAATTTCTATTATTTCTCCACACAACATAACCTAAATAGTATTTATTTCTCTTATGCCTAAGATTTTCATTTAATGAAATTCCACTGTTACTAAAGCTACCACCTTTTGTCTTGCATTTCAGTATATTTAAATATATATATTTTAATTCACCAGTGCAAGGTTACAGTCCTAGAATCTTTACAGTTTACATAATGCTAGTCTATAATCCAGTCCAGGTCTTCTAATTACCCGACTGGCTCAGCATGTTGCTTATTAATTTATTCAAAAGTAATTGCACCAGAGTCTTTGATAGTTTAAGGGAATAAAAATTTACCTGATTGAGTATTACAGGCTCTGCTGTTAGAGTAGTCACTGGCCTGGATACGGGTTGAGCCACTACAGGAAGCGTGATATTTCTCGATACTGGCTGTGTTGTCACTGGAACAGTTACAGGTCTGCTAACAGGCTGCGATATTCCCGAACTTGACCCAGGCATCTGCTGTGTTGATAAACATCCAGCAATCGGTCTCTGTGGTGTTTGTGAAGTTCCTGAAACATTCACTGGTATTGACAATGGCGGAACTGCAACAGAGCTAGTTGTAGGTCTGGATACAGACTGAAAGACGGATGAAACAGGCATGGCACTGGGACTGGAGGCAGATGGTGCATAATGGTGACTGTCAGACTTGAATGTAGTAACTGTACCTGTTGCAAAGGATTCTGAAGTTATCTTTCTATAATTTTGCAATCAGATGTTTCATAAGCATTATGCTTTAATTACCATATTAGGACAATAAAGTACCTCTACTGGGTGCACCATTCTGTATCCCCCTTCGTGATGAGCTGAAGTTGACTCTGTTCAATATATCTGTCAAAAGTTACATTATCTTAATTGCAGTTAAATTAATAGCTTAATTGCTTTTCAAAATAAAAGTGGCATTCATAGCAACTAAGTAAGCCAATTAGAATTTGACTAATAAATTAGAAGATTATTTCTAAAATAAATACCTGGCAAAACAAAATGTAATTTGTACAAATTAAGATGAATTCTCCCCTCCTTTTAGGTTAAGCTGGTTCACCTAAGAATCTCAGGTTTTGTTTTCTCAGAAATAGATTAACACAAATAGGACTGCAAACAAAGAAGAACATTCAATAAATATTCAGCTTAGATGATAATAATTCATTTATTTACTTCTATTTCTCATATATATAATAAGTTCCCAAATACTGTACTGCTCTACACCAAAGGAAGCATTTTGTCTCAACCATTAACCATACAATTTGCTTCTGTATTGCAGGAAAATGCAGCACTTACAAACTTGCATATAGACTTCATGATCTCCATTTTCCAGTGTGAAAGACAAATCAACAGACCAGCAACCAAAGTAGTTGTAGTATTGAACTGCATTACAGAAGGAGTGATTTTCTTCAACATCCTACGTGGTAGTCTGTGACCAGAGTTCTAGCTTGCAGGAAGCACACGTAATTTCTTAGATTTTATGTTTACTCACTAGCTAACGCCACCAACATTCCCCAAATTTTTACATCTCAGTCTGGGGTTTCTGATAATTTCAGAAAGTTACAAAATTATTCAGCAAATCCAAGTATTTTTCTACCCCAGATTTTCAGTTTTGTTACTGTTGCAGTGGAGTTACTTACTCTGTTGAGTGACTTACTCTGACTCTTGAAAATAAGCATATGAAATTAGATTGATCCTCCAGTATCTAACCAACAAGATTTAAAATTCCTTCTCAAGCCAGGGTCAGATCTCAAACAATAAAGAGTATCCACACATCACATTTAACAACCTTAAGGCTGTTTCCAGCAGCAATGGCTCATTAGTATATACTACTGAGGTTGATGAATAAAACTAATAGCAGTAGAGCTCAGAAGATCACAGCTTTCAACCTGTCACCTACATTCAGATCATACTAATAAAAAAGCAGCCGCAAACAGACCCAAACATGTTTACATTTCCTAAGCTACGACAAAAATCTCATTCTGTAACAGTAATACTATTTTTACTTCAACACAACACTATGAGCAAGAATTATCTTAAATCGGTATTTAGCTAAATACATGCTTCTTCGTGCTTGTTAATAAGTCTATACCTCACATTTGAATTCCACAGTGAAATGAAATGTCATCTACCTATAAAAAAACCCCCTATATCCTAAAGGTTGTCTCACAAAGTATATTCAGCTTCGGACAGTCTGATGCACACACAACTGATATCCTAAAATGCAAAGTTAGATTTTACTCTTTTTAAACAGAAAATGTCCATAACTCTGTGATTTGGAATTTTAAACTAAATTTACATGACTCAAGTCCATAACTCCGTGATTTGGAATTTTAAACTAAATTTACATGACTCAACTGATTTATCACAGCCTCGATGCGACCTATTCCCTTCCCCATCAAATTGTTATTTGTCCTGTATAAGTAAAAGAGCACTGAAGTATAAGGAAGGTAACATGCAGAACAACATTTTTAAGTAGCAACAAATTACAGGTTTCTATTATTACGAAAAGGAAGCAAGAAATATGAGCAGTAACTGTAGGAAAAACGAACAGTTGCAGGAAATGGTGAAGAGAACAAAGTGTAAATTACTTTTCATCCTAGTCAAACTAATCCTTCAGTACATCAGAAGCACTTCATTGTACATGACACTGTACCAGCCGGTCAAAGTTGAGTTTTTAACCATTACTTCAAGTTTTCCACACCAGTCTGTATAAGAAATGATAACTGCATTGTCAGAAAAAGGTTAAAAAACGAAAAGAAAAAAAAGCTATGTACTGCAGAAAATATACCTTTCAGAAAATTTAGAACTATAAGCAAGTTTCCATTTGTCATTTAATTTTTCATCTCATCAGACAGGAATTTTCCCAGGGAAAAAATAAACAACAGTGATAAGAAAAGTTGAGTTCACTGTCTCTTGCCTATCATCAACAATAAACTGAAGCCTGACTACTGCCAGGTAGTACTACTTACAAGCCAGAGAAGAACTGAGGTCATTCTTCCATAGCTGTTTTTGATAGTGAAGATTACAAAGAGAAAAGTTGAGGAAAGGGAAGGAAAAGAGATAAAGTAAAAAGTTACACCATAAGCGATTTTACTTGTGTCAGGACCGAGTATGGACAGCACTAGAATATGATGCACACATTTTAAGTATCGTTTACTGAAGTTCTTGAGATTGCTGAATCATATTAAAATTATATGTTCTCATCTGAACTATTTCTATCCTTCATGACTACAAAAAATTCTTGAGACTACAACAACTGCAATGAAACTCGGCATATTTGTTGTTCCAATGTATGCCTTGAGCTTTAACAGCTGTTCTATGCTATGACCTACTGCCAGGGAACAGGAGCAATCCAGAGGTCTCTGGATCTTCCAGAAACAGTAATAAAGGTTATTTTTCAGTCCTTCTAGAATTTTGTAACTGCAGAAAACTTCTTAGAGCAATTTTAAAACATTCCTCAAATTTTCAAGAGGCTCTAGAATATTTTTAGAATATTAAGAAACACAGGAACTATATCCAGGTGAGAGAACTTTAACATCAGCTTCAGTCTTTCTTTAAAGCATAATTTTCTACTTTTTTAAGCTAGTGCAAGAAGCATTAGACTTACTATCCCAGCGTGTAGTAGCAAAGTAAAATAGAGTTTAGATGTGAGATGGAAGTATAATGAACTAAACTGACTGAACAGCTAATAACAATTTTCAAGTCCATGCATTAGAGTATAACAGAAAGCTTAGTTTAACATTTTGTCTTGGGATTCTTCACTGCAAGCTATACACCTTAAGAAAACAACTATGGAAATCTTTGATAAAGAGATGAGGCACAAACTGAAAGCAGTAACCTCACCAGGCAATGTCCTGATTATTCAATAGCTAGAGAAACCTTATGCCACACCTCATAACAAATGACTGCAAGATGGCCGCACACAGAAAACAAGAAGTTTCATTACAACAATTCAAGTAATAAAAGTGATGTTCTCCTTTACTTACCTGCACAGGACAAACACGGAATTCTGACACATCTGCTGTCATCACAACCACCTAACCTCACTCCCTGCACTGGCTGCATTAGGAGAAAACTATAGAATTTGATGGAAAAAAAAAAATCTTTTTGCTTTAGAGGGGATGAATGTATTATTATTAATGAAAATCTCTCTCTTAACAGAGAGGCTTCTACCATTTTCACATTAATCACTTTTCCTGATTGTGCTTTTATTATAGACACTTTAAGACAGTTACCTTGGTTTTGTCAGAATGATGTCCACCCAATCAGACTGTCCACCAACACATGAAACATGGGGTGGAGAAAAAACAGATACTTAAATTCACACACATTCCTATAGCAGGGAGACACTTCCAAGTATGTAACTAACTATCAACTATATTGAGAGCAATTGCACACATGGTTTCAGAACTATATATATTTAACTGTTAACCATATTGCTAATGCTAAAACTTTCAAATGTCCTTGACTGTAGAGACTGAATTTTAAAAGTAGACAGAGCTGCATACAACCTAGATTTTAGAACATAATTTCTTAAGAATTCAAGTTTTCAGTATGACACTGACCCACAAAACAGCTTTAAAATGTAGAATTTACTTAGTATTACTGTTAAGGGGAAAAAAATATCTATTTTTAAATTAAGTTTAAAGTTTTTACATACAGAAGTACCTATTTCAAATTATGGAAAATGTCACCTTACATGTACTAGCTGGCTTCGAGCTTGAGATTTCCCCAACAAAGATTGGCTCATCATCATCATCATCCTCTTCCACTTCTTTCACTCTCTTTTGCCATGGTTCTAGCTCCTCTTCTTCACATTCCATAAATAACTCTGCCATCTTTAGACAAAAAAAAAAAAAAAAACAAAACACACATAGCAAACCATTCAGTACTTTCATGAAACAAACATTTCACTGTTCAGTAAAGATTACTGCACTTGACAATAATTCTTTCCCTTCCCCACACACCATGTTCTGTACAGGTTGAACCTGATCTGATATAGAAGATCTTCAAAGATTGACACCGCATCACCTTTCTGGTAATAACCTAAATTCCAGTTTTTGCTGCTAAGGATGAGAAAAGACCAAAGATATCCTCCACATTAACTATTTTTTTATAATCCCCCTGTAGCTATCAGAAGAAGCCTCTGACACCACAATGCAAGGTATCGATAAAAAAACCCAAAACTCCTACTCCTGGTAAGTGATACACAAGAAACACAAAGACCCTATTAAGAAGCATGAAATATAACCTTGCACAACTGAGTTACTGAAACACTAATTACAGCTTTAATCTCTTTACATCTAAATAAATCCAACCCAAACAAATCCCCACCCAAACCCACAACCTACCACAACCCCACAGATTTTCTAAGACTTTGCCAGGCCTTCCCATATAGTCACATTTTCTTCAAAACCACACAAAACCAACACACAAATCCCCTAAACCCACAGAACAAAACCCAAACAAATCACCCACAAGAAAAGAAAACCAAACCCAAGCCCCACCCTGAAACAAAAAACCCACAACAATAAAATAAAAAAAATCCCAACCCATGCCCACAATCATCAATTAGGACTTGAAAAAAAATTTCGCATATATCTCACTAGACTGAATCCCTTGTACCTGGAGACTTACTCTTACAGTAAGGAAGTTATGTATGAAAATAGTAATAAAATTATGTAAATTCTGGAATTAACTGAATTAACATCAGCACTTCTAACCACAAATGGGTCTGATCTGGGTTTTTTTAGGTTGTTTTCTTTGGCTGGTTTGTTTGTTTGTTTTTTTTTTAAAATAGCAGTGGCCAATTAAGTTGTCTTCTTTCTTTTCACATCCTCTAACATAACCTTGAAAGTATTTCTGAACTTTTCTGTATGGAAATAAGAAACTTTCATATTTCTTTACACACACTAACAATGATCTAATTGCTAGTAAGACCAGTAATTTCAAAACCACAGTGCTGTCTCAGCAATAATGTGGATCAGAGCCCCCCATACAAAGGTACTTGATTTGCCTTAGAGACAGAACTTAACAAAATCTAGTGTTGCTATTTTTTGGTGAACTAGAGAAGAAACAATGCAGTTTTGCATGAAGAACCCAGCCAGTACACAAATATTAATATCCGGCCACTACAGGAATTCCTTGAAATTAATGAGCTGTTAAGCACATGAAATTCAATTCATCACTGGACTGCTTTGACAAAAAATTAAGTATATCACGAAAGCCACAATCAGTATTTCTGGTCTTATTACCAGGCTACTCCCAAGAAAAAGTACTACCAATACTTCTTTCATTCTTATGCTGATACAACACTTACCTGACAAAGCAAATTAGTTAAGGAAACCTGACTTCCCACTGTTATGCAGCCAGAAGTTCTATGACAGTTTAACTTCCTAAACCCAATAGCCAAACCATCAGATCAGCACTAATGTATATGTTTATATCATTGAAACCTTATATACATGGTGAAAAAAATAAAATCAAGATTACATTCATAATCATAAACTGGTATCTCTTAAACTATTTATCTTTATTATATACGGTTTAGTGGTGGACTTGGCAGACCCGGGGTAATGGTTGGACATATATGATCCTTAATGGTCTTTTCCAGAGTGTGACTCTGCTGAAGGACGTTGCTTAGAACACTTTTTCTTTACTAGCACAGAGGCAAAGTTTATTAGACTTCAAGGCACAATAAACATGAGTTGTGGGGGGGTTATTAAAAAAAAATATAAATAAATAAAGTTGTATTTGACCTCAAGTAAGAGTAATCAATTATAAAATGTGCTCAGAGAATGCAAATGAGAGCATGTGTAATTTGTACTAAAAACACAAAATAGGCACCAGCAATCTGTATGTTAGCAGAATTCCAACAAGATGCAGGTGATAACCTCAGCTACACTATAATGCAGCTGATTTTTTAATACAGTTAAAAGTAATTTCCTAACATAGCCATGGACTTTGAAGAATGGTGCTGATTGAAGAATAGTGTGGATTGAAGAAGAGAGGTGTAAATAAGTAACCTCAAGAACATTAGGCTTTGTTAGCAATATACAGAAAAGGAAATTACTAAGATAAGCTTTGCCAGATCCACCTGGTGGTTACTGATATGACAACGATCCTAAAACAAAGTGAGGAAGAAATAACCACCAAGGGTTCTAAAGCCCAATACCACATTTTTGTACACATACGGGAGGCATTCTCAAAAAGTATGATATAACGTATATAATCTATTGAATATGTATGCTTAAGGACAACATAATCACAGCCCAGTTGATGCTTGGGAGAGATACTCCTGGAGGAGTGATTCCCCATGTCTCCCAGCACCCCAACAAAGAATACCTGCTTGCCAACTTAAAACTTTGTTGTCAAGTTCCTGGAGATTTCTCCAAATCAACGTCACAAAAATTACATCAACTGGTGGTACCTCTTAAGGACATTTCATTTTATGAATCAGGATGTATACGTTAAGGTATTTTGAAAAGGTGACTCAAATCATACAGCAGCTTTTAAAAGACAAGTACAAACATTACTTCAGACCTTTTAATCTTTTTAAATCTTAATGCTATAATTTGAAGCCCAAGCTTTCACTGACTTAATTCCTGACCACAAAGCCAATCTAATGGGTTCCTGTCCTGCTCCTGCACTGCTCCCTCAGTTGTGCTAGTACAGCTTTTCAAGGGACTAAAACGTGAACCAGTGCAGGTTAAAAATAACTTGGCCCACTAACAGTTTTACCAGCACAACTGAGAGGTCAAAACACGCGTGTCCTGAGCAATCAAAGTTGCAGTAAGGGGGAATGAATTTGACTACAAGTGTCAGGATCTGCTCAAATGGTCTCCATTACCAAAGAAAGTCACTATATCCATTTTTAGATTACAACTAAATTCCAAGTTTTCAGCTCCTTTAAATACATTAACATAGGAAATCCATTCCAGGAACACAGCTAATGGTTGCTCTCAAAGTCAAACCCAACAGTGAATCCTTCTCTGCTCTCCACAAATGTTTCCCAGTGGAGGTGTGGACCCCAGGATAAGAAAGATGAACTTACTGTCAGTAAACTATTTCCCTCGCTTTTCAAGATGTATAAGCATATAAACATATTCATAAAAAAATCTCCTTAAAGGTAGTCCATGGATCCAAGAGGTCCAAAACTCCAATGAAATAATGTATCTAATAAAAAAGTCTTTAATCCATTGTTCTAGGATAACAAGTGTCAAAATTGTGAACTAGTTCTTTAAAGCACTTAGAAAGTATCAATGAACTGTATCAACATATTACTTTAAAAGGCAACTGCTGAGCAAAATCTAAGGCTAGCCATGTAAATTCATTAGGCAGGCAGATATAATCAACCTGAAAAATACAATTCTAAGAACATTGTTATTGTTGCGAGATAAGCAATGAACTGATACAAGACAAACAAAAAAAAACCCCAACTGGACTTACTGAACAAAAGAGCAATAAGGTTCTCACAAAATAAGGGTTTTAAGAGCACTAGTTCAAACATCTTCATTTATCATGGCAATTATGTTTAAACACAGCTAAATTTATTAAAAAACAGGGGCGCTGTTTAGGGTTTTTAACTGTATTAAAAGCACTCACATTGAATCAACAAAACTGATAAAAAACATTACGAAACGTAACAAGAGTTTAACAACTTAGCGAAAACAGGCGAAAGTGACCTGTAGACATGCACCTTAATCACAATCAATACAATATAAAACCATGAGAAATACAGCTGCAATCAGATTTAGAGTTACTGAAAACCCATTTACTAGTTTAGATGCAATTCACCTGTTCCACTTCTAAAGTGAGCTTTCCCATCCTCAACACTTCTTTGGATTTGCTTAAAAGAACTGAAACCAAATCACTAGTATGAAATCAGTAGTGAACTTAAAGAGCGAGGACATCTATCTTAACCAGAAAGTTCTCCTGCTGGCCTTGTCATCATTCCATAATACGAGCATCAGTGAATTACTCAAATTTTTTTTCCCTTATTAACTGAACTGCAGTTAATAGTTGCACTTCAAACGAACATTGAAGTTAAGATCAGTATTGTAAATAAAATATGGTGAGCATGCACACTGTACTTTCCAGATAACTTCCCATCCAGGCACATGCCATGTCAGCTGTAGAGGAGTGTGCAATCTACAGCTTCACCATGACCATCAGTTTTATTTTCACTGGGTGCTACATTTGTTTCAGCAGCAAAGAAACAATGACCAAGCTGAAATTGAACCTGGAAGCTTTAAAACGCCGAAGTATAAAGCAACTTCCCTCAAAACCAAACCTAAACAGCCAACGCCACCTTCTCTGCCATGAGGTGGTATAAGCTCCGCCTAGAGAAGGGCAATATTGCCTTTGCAAACGAGTCAGAAGTTCACACTCCCGAGCTGCGGTGGGTGAGAGGCCGCGGGAGAAAGCCAAGCGCCCCCGAGGCAGCCGAGCAGCTGCTTCTCCGCCCGCAGAGCCGCCGCCTCTGGCGCAGCGTGACCGTCCAGCCTACCCGCGCCGGGTGACCGCAAGGACTCCAACTGAGTGCAAGTTCGGGTTTGGACGAGGCCCGCATATCACAGCCTCGGCGGGAGGGAAAGAGGCCCAGCGGCAAGCTCAGTATCCGTTGCCAATGGCCGGGGACCTTGGCCGCAGCCAACCCCGGGACAGCGCCGGCATGGCGGAGCGAGCCCTGCCCGGGATGCCCGTGCGGGCAGATCCCCCGGTTCCCAGCAGGGCCTCGCGGAGGCTCCGAGGAAGCCCTCACGACTCGGGGTCCCCATCCACAGACACGAGAGGGGTGCAAGGCCGCGCTCCGACCTAAGATGGCGTCGCTCCCACAGGCGACAATTCCCCCGCGGCCCGCCAGCCGCCGAGCGGCAGCCCCCTGCAGCCGGGGAGGTGGCAGGCCGGGCCGAGGACAAGGAGCGGTTGACTTACCGTGCTGCGTGTCCGGAGAGGCCGCGGCAGGCAGGCAGGCAGGCAGGCAGGCCGCGGCAGGCAGGCAGGCCGCGCTGCCGGGTGGCGGGCTGGCGGGGAAGGGGGATGGGAAGCAGCGGCGCTGGCAGACGCTCCTCACATCGCCGGACCGCGGCGCCCCACCTCAGCCTCCGCCGGGGGAGGCCGCGCGGCGCGCTGCCTGCCGGGTACAGCGCGGGTCAGCCCCACAGCGGAGCGCGCTTTCCGGCAGCCGCGGGGCGGGGCCGCGCGGGGGGCGGGGCCACGCGCCATGTGCCGGGCCTCACACCCCGCGGCCGACTTCGGCCTGTGTGCCGGCAGCATCGGGCCGCCTCGCGCCTCTTCGGGCCGTCTTGGGCCCGGCTGCGCTTGCTCTCCTCCGCTAGTGCAGTGAAAGCCGCGGAGGGCCCAGGACCCGGAGCTGTGTTCACCTCAGCCGCGCCCCGTAAGTAGGCCTCGCTTGCGGTGCAGGGCCGGCGGGAGCATCCCTTGGTAGGCCGCGAGCGGAGGTCAGGCATGTCCCGTGTGGTACGTTCGATTACAAGCACTGGTAACTCTACATGTGACCGAAGAAATGCTAGGGAAAGCTGTACCGAGTTAACGTTAAGTGCAGGCAACTTAATGTAGCAGAGTGTGTTTCTGGAATTAGTGGAGAACAAGCTTCTAAGCTGAACACTCTGACTGGAGGTTTGTTGTGTGTCTGTGTTTTCATTGTGGGTTTTGCTCACAGTCGTTTACCCAGTTGGTTAGGTAACAGAAATACCTGATCAACTGTTCCAAACTTTTACTCAGTAAAGCATTCCGTTACTTTCAGTGGGATATTGTGAAGCTGCTAGCCAAGACCTAAACTGGGCAGTGAAGCCATGATTGCTGAAGAAAACAGTCCTGGAGTACAATACCACAAAGAGCTGCTGCGTTCTTCACTCACCTTAGAGTTTACACAAGAAAATCTCTGAATCAAAAGGTGACTAAGAAATACAGGTTTTCTTATGCTTTTTTGTCCATAGTGCTCTCTCACCTTGGCCAACATCTAAGAATGCTCCTGAGTTTAAATTTTCTTTTTCCCCTTCTCAGTTTTGCTGTCTATTCTACCCTAAATAAATAAATAAACCCCAAAACCTACAAACAAAACCCCACACTAAAACCCCACACAGTTCTTCATTTATTAGAATCTGAAAATATTTCTGGTGAATTTTGAATATAAATAATGGGAAAACACTTATCCAAATTAATCTGTGTCACTCAACTTTTTCAGCCTGTAATTCTCAGAAGTTACTGTTGGTGACATCTGCCATAGCTGCCATCAGGTATCCTCAATTAATTGACTATAGAGTCTCTCTCAAATTGAAGTTTTTTTCAGAAGAATAAATGAAGTGTCCTTGTGAACTTAATCTCTAAAGATTTGACTACTGTGTTTAGCGTGGAAAATATTCTGCTCATTTTCTCTGTCATCTTTAGCCTTGAGATGCTTCCAGACTACTTTGAAATCTCAGAGAAGTGAAGAAAAAAACCCCAAACAACGTTAGTAATTAAGTAATTGCTGCTTAGTGATTATGCCATTAAATAATTTGGTTATTACAATTTAGTAATTAAACAATTATTAAACTATGACATTCTGCCAAAGTAAGAGGAGAAAAGAAAGAGAAAGAAATACGTATTTAGCAGAAAAGGAGAAAAAATATGGGAACTAGGGAGGGAAACTTATTTTAGATAGAAGTAAATGTGATGTGAGATCTATAGTCCAGTTATTTGAAACACATTTTCAACTACTCACTTACTGAGAGATCATTGCAGCTGTTTTTGTTCAAGCAAGATAAATAAGATAAATATAAAAGGTATATTAAGATTACGTAGTAAAACATTGAAAAAGTGTGATATAATTAGAATCAACTCTGTACATATAATTAAATTCGTGCATTCTGAAGGTGCATAATTGCATACTGTCTGTCCTGCAAGACCCCTACCTAGTCCTTGGACAAATTTGTTTGAATATCATGTTTTTGCGTCATCCTACAAAGCCATAGGAGCAATATAAGTTTATCCGATGAGAATCAATAAGCATTCACAACTTCAAAACTCACAAATGAATGAACGATAGTAAATAGCCCCCACAATTACAATAAAATAGTTCTTTCCAAGGTTCCTTTGGTTTATAGACAATCATCTTGGCTAAGCTTAGTAGGTGGTTAATGGGAAAGCCCTAAAACTTTGTGTTGCAACAAGTAATTGGTGACTAATTAAAGAAAAATGTTCAATGAGATCTGAGAAAGCTCTGCAAAAAGGGACTAAAAATTCAGTGTGCTGTGATATAGGTGAACTGTGTCTCTTTGACATTAAGATGTGAGACTTCATACACTGTATCAGCAATGAAGGTGCCCTTCTAATGTTCTTCATGAGCCATGGAAATTATGTGGGATGTGCTGGAGTGGGGGGCAGATAAAACCAGGGATTCCTACCCTCCACTTTTAATAATAGTCCTTGGCAGTTATCATTGCAGTGAGCAAGTAGATCCAGGCAATTAAAGAACATACTCCTCCATGATGTCCTTGCAAAAAGAAACACATGGGCAGATGCACTGGACAGGAAGATTTATATCTCCTCTAGGAGAAGGCAGTATGATGGAAGACATGCAGTACTTTCAAATGCAGTTTAAAAAACTGCAAGTTCTGGAGACACCAGCCAGAATGAAGTACCGTGAAGGAAGGCTGCTTTATATGTAAGAGGAAGTACTGATAAGGTAACGAGATGTTTTAGCAGAGCCATGCCTGAAAACTTACAGTTAAAACTGCAAACATATGATATACTCTAAAAGAGAAACTTTGCAGAAGCTTATTACAGAGAGCAATTGTATTTCGTGCAGTTGGGCAGCATACATGCTACAGTAGTAAAGCTGAGCTTGAAAGCTAATTAGTCTGAATTACTTCATCTTAGGTCAACTGGCCTGTGACTTCATTACTAAAGACACAGTCCTTTTCCTTCTGTGAGTTATTGACAATAATCTCTCATCAGTTTCTGGTTTTTGTCTCAAAAGCATTGTCTGTGCCAGAGAAGTTAGTTAATTGCAAAATCCCTCAGTTGTCCAAAATGCTTCTATTCCAGTGGTCTGCTCCTCCACATCACCCTGTATCAACCACTGATGAATCAGCAGATGATAGTTTAATTTTGAGAGGGCATACATAAATTTGTAAAGAAGTAACAGAAGCTGGTAGATGTATTTCTTACAAAGGTAGAGGATATAACTTATTTCCTGTCTTGACTCCTCTGACTTCATATTGGTAGAGGGATGAGTAAGTGAGAAATATGAATGCAACCATCAGCTTTATTCTGCATATCAACCAGCAGTTGTTCATATTGTTCTTATTTTGCTTATCATGTTCAGGCATTTTGAGGCAAGAGCACCAGCTAAGGATGAGGATTTTGTAGTTGAGTAGGCAAAGTGGGGGCAAATTGAAACCAAAGCATGACTTCTCAAGTAGTAAGTAATAACTAAAGACAAGCAAGTTGCAAGACAGCAGTTGCTTGCAATTGCTTCAGCTCAAACGTTAACAAAAAAAGGAAAAAAATCCTCATATTGATTCATAAAAACTAGAAAAATAAAAAGGGGCAAGTAAATGTATATCTGTCATTGATTTCTATAACCAAAAGCCTCAATATAACAAAGCTCAAAATGGTCATCTGTTTCTCTCTTATGGAAAAAAAGCTTGGGACTGGGGAAGAAAAAATCCTCAAATATCTATTGTCAGGTCTTTAAACAATATATTGATGTCTGCAAAAGCTGATGATTGCTTTTCACCTCAGCAAGATGCATTTTAACTTGGTTCTTTTGATTTTTAACCGCAGACATCCATCCATGTGTAGCTAAAAGGCAGACATTCCATCAAGGTTTTTAGAAACACAAATAGTTTGGTTGAACGGCTTTACTTTTCCAGATCAATACTGTAGAGCTAGACAGTGGGAAACAGGGAAATGTAGCTGATACTTTAGAAACCTTGCTGTGCAAGAAATGCAAAATACATGCTTAAAGCATATAAACCACCATAATTCTTACCATGAAGTCATAAGACAAGTTAGTGTTTTATTCATTTGTAGTAACAGGCTGATTCGTATAACCGTTACTCATGCCACTGGAGATTCACAAAATCAGATATACATTACAAATTACATTATGTTTGGCTTAAGAATTTATAAGGGCATTCTTGCAAATATTGCTATTGACATTCATCTTAGAAAATCCGTTTTGTTATTAAGATGACATAACCAATTTTGTTAGATTGGAAGTCTTCACTTCGCCAACTCTCTCCACAAACAGAGACAAATGGGAGATAGTGTATATTTATATATATTAAAAAAAGAAACTCCCATTTCCTAACTGAAGCAGTGACAGGTGTCATCATAAATTGTTTGTGCAAGCCTATTACAAGTTTATAGGTTACATAAACATGGGGATCAGTTAAGCTGCACCAGAATGCACATACCTCTGTCATAGAACTTGGAGGTCAGTATAACAATGCCAGGAGCGTTCCAATTGAAGCAAAATGCCACATGCCAAGAAAGTTACAGTGAATTTAAATAGGGATCATAAATGTACCTACACAGAAATATAAGTGGATTACTAGGAGAACATAAAGTTATCAAACTTTTTTAGGAAAACAACTTTTACAGACTAAAACTTTACAATACATTTCATCCGACATCCCCTTCTGCTCTGCTGATACTAAAATATCTCTTATGTAATTTCCAGGTTTGTGTTGATATTAAAAAAATGAACTTTTGAGTATTTTCTTCACTGTTGATTTAGTAAAAAAAGTTTGTATTTGGTGAGTGGTTGAAGTGTAAAGAAGTTTATAGTATGTTCTGAGATATCTTGACCATAATCCTGAAAAACAAGTTTTAGATGTGGCTTGAGTTTAACATAATGCTGCCTTCTTACTAACCTCAAAGTTTATTTCATCGGAGTTACCTGTGGAGACTGTGAAGTCCCCATCACCAAAGATTTCTAGAGTAAGTTAAAATATGTCAGAAGCAGACTTGGTACGTTCAATGCTATAAGGTACTGGAGGAAGTGCTACTAAACTACTGTGGCAAGTACACTTAATGCTGATGGGTTTTTTTAAACCCTACTGAATGAGGACTCCATTTGAATGTAATCTGGGAATCAAAATGCAGTTGTATTCTGATTTTGTGTGTCAGTAAAAACACAGCAGAGTGAGGAGGTCTTGCTCGTTAACACTGAAATTATGGGTTTGTTTAATATGATTTGTTATTTTTAGAGGCACTACACACATACAGCAAGTACCAACCTGCATGATATTGCAATTGGAGTTGCTGCCAAAATTTTGCTAGAATAGATATGTTCAGATGGGAAGCCTGTAACTATGAATGCACAAACAGATACTAAAAGAACATCTGCAAAACAAACACTGTTCAACACATGTATGATTTATTCAAGTATTCAAGCATTCCATAAGATACGTTTGTAAAATTGATTGCATTTAGTCTGCTGTGGTTTCTTGTTACAGTATCATACCTCCAGGAATTTGGCACAAGTTTAAACAATAAGGGGTGAGCTAGTCTGTTTATAACATGATATTATAATGTTTGTTAGGCACACATACCATGTTTATGTTTTGCTTTTTGAGACAATATGAAAAGTCTAACATGCAACCCTGCAGAAAGTATAAGCTTCCAGTCCTTTAAACTTTAGAAGTATGCTTCTGTAAAATAAGATAAAAACCCAACCCAAACCACAAATTGTCTTTGTAACACTTCTAACTACCATCATGCAGAATAATAGCAATTAAAAAAACAATAATTAACATCTGTAAGAGTCAGTTTCTCTTCAGTGTGCAGCTATTTCTCGTGTCAACATTACTCAAGCTATCAGATGAGAACACATGCTAAACTGCTTGGAGTCACAAGAAATGTTTGAATTGGATGAACTCTATCAGAGTCAAAATGGTCACAAATAGAGCAATTGCTATATACAAATCCAGTTTGTTTATTTGGATGCAAAACAAAAATATTTCTTAAAAAAAAAAAAAAAGTTTAGTTTCCAGAAGCTTTACTTAGTGACTTTAGGTTATAATAAAGTTAGTAGGTTAACATTAAGAAGTAACCCCTGAAATAGTTTAGTCTTCATTTAAGAAATCGATTTTAAAAAATGATACTATGTGCATCGGTTTAAATACTGGAACTGCTCTGGTTTTCAGATGAGAAACACAGGGAATACACCTTGCCTATTGGATTAATTTTTATCATTCACCTTGGAACAAATTCAATCCTAGCTATCTGCTACTGTGTAAAGAAATGGTAATGGTAATTCCACATGGTAAAGAAAATCCAAGCAAATAACTACTTGGTTTAGCCTTTGTGTGCACTTCAACTCAATTAAGTAATTCGGTAGTAAAGAATATTGTTCCACTGGCAGAGCCTTAGATAGGAAAAGTGACATGATACCAACTCAATGTATGCTCCAGAGGCTGTTGCTGAGAAATTACACTACTGGGTAAAGGTTCCAGTCATACTTTCTGCTGGGAAAAGAAAAAAAAAGTCCTATAATGCTTCCTTTTGTTGTGATTTCTAAAACTTTGTTAAGTCGTGCAATAGATTAGCCATTCTTCACAGAAAATACCCCAAGCAAACCACGTTGTGCTGGGCAGACAGAAAGAGGTAATTCCTTCCAAAAAAGAAAGGACAAAAAAAAAAAGTTAATTTAAATGTGTAGAAGTACAATGCTCCAATGTGGCTTTGAAAGTATTGCAAACAGTACAAGAAGTAATAACTGATGCATCTGCTTTGAAATCAAAGTAACTTACTTTGTGTTGTAGCGAGTTGCTGTTACAAAGATTTTCAAAATACCTGAAGAATAAACATAGAAACATACCAGCTCCTAAGCAATAGGTATTTTCTCATAATCCAAAAGAAAAGAACTAATAATACAGAAGTAAAGAAAATCTGTTAAAGGCAATATTTCTTTAGGATAGTTTTATTCAGAATTTCTGCTGAGTTATGAGCAACCCTGGGCAAATCACTGTAAGAAGAGAGTGACACCTTTTCAGATTGTTAGATTTCTTTTATTCTTTACAAGTAATCATGCATTTGCATAGCAGCTTCTGTTCACAAAACTAGAACTGAATGTGATTTCTTGGCATTGTCATCACATCTGTAAAATGTGCCCATGACTTCTGAGTGTGTCTGTGCCAGTAAGTGATTATTATTTGTCAGATTGGCTGCCAAACTGAAACGAAAGATAGTATTGGGATAACAAAACGGGAAACAATGGGAATTGCTGTTTTATCCACTAGCCAAGTAATTTACAGTCTGTAAGGGGAGACCCCATATTAGTCCTAGAATGAACACTTTCCATGGGTCTGATTTAATCAGAG
>JBCJKH010060628.1:0-29910 GCA_039877255.1 Loriculus beryllinus | reverse complement strand
TGACCTGAGCCAGGGCACCAGAGCAAAGCCGAGGTGGCCCCTTTGCGCGGGAGGGGTTGGCAGCACAGGTAGGGTCTGATTTAATCAGAGTTTTGCAGAGTATTTGGGATACTCTTCTCTGATTTAGCTGTTTCAGTTTAAGAATGTTAAATGTCTATGTGAATGGGGATTAAGAGCCGAGGGTGCCTCACCTCCCCAGTTCCTGGTTTACCCGCCAGTCTTGAGTCATTCTGACTTAGTGAATCAAAATGAGGTTTATTCCAAAATGCCTGCCAACCTGAGTGAGCAGATCTCCTCAAACAGGAGGGAACTAAGCAGTGGTCTTCTTTGCCTACTGCATTCTCCCACGTGAATGCACTAGTGCTTGGACTTCTGGATTAAAGGCATCATCACTTCTACCTTCCTCTTCTTGCTAATCATGTCCTAGAGTTCTGCATTCACACTGCTTTACGAAGTTTAGGAGCCATCAAAAGAAGGTGTTGGCATCTAAAACATGCTACTTATTTTATATGAATACTGTATCATTGCCTTCCCTTAAACTGCATTTTTTGCTAGGTTCTATGGAGAACAATCTTTAGGAGATCAGCATTTTCTATTCAGTTTTAGGAAGTTCCTCTGTAGTGTATGAATGATAGCTTTCAAATGGTAGAATTATATATTTTTTTAAACTATGGCTATAAGAAATGGTTGTGCTGGGGTTTTTTTATCATAAGTTTTCTGATCCACTGCTATTTATAAAGTCTGAAACTCTCCCAACAGCCCTCATATCTACACAGCTATTTCCTTTTTGCCTCACTATTCAGCAGACTCAAATTGTTTATCTTTCCTTCAGGGTCTCTCACGTTGGGCATGTGTTCTTAGCTGGAATTACTGTACTTGCTGAAAAAACCTTACGAATCAAAGCTGTGAGCAGCAACTCTAAACCAGAGTTAATATTGTCAAGGCTCTCCATCATGTCCAGATTCTTGAACAGTTGGTCCTTCACTAAAATTTAGCCAGTTTGTAGTTCTCCTGCCAAATTACAAAACAGAATGCATGCTTCCTACCTGGACACGTTTGTACTTCAATCAAAATGCAAAGTGCATCTGAACACCATGGTGATGCATACTTCATTGGTGTTAATATTGTGAGGCAGACAAGTCAGTCATTTGCTGTGCAACATTTCAGGTGTTCTAAACAGCTTGACTGAAAATCAGTGGGGTGGAGGGATCAAAAAATCATATAAAGAAAATAATTTCTCATTTTATCCTGTACATTTGAATGGTAGTATTAACATGACATAATATGTGGAAGGAATGTCTGTAAGTAATGGATTTTTAACAACATGTCATTTCTTAAAGATTAAACTTACATTTGGCTTCTTATAGGTATTTAGCCTAGTTTACTAAGGAAAGGAGATTTGTGCAGTCATAGCGTATATGTGCCCCATTAATAGGATAAGCATAAAGGCGGATTTGAGACAAATTTGATAAAAGGTAGATAAACCTTTAAAGTAATTAAGAGTTTTAAAATTTTGTAAAAATAGCTGCTGGGCAGAGAGCACCCATACTGAGAGCTCGAATGGAGAAACACTCATTCTGTCTAGGAGAGAGAGCTGAGAAATGCCACAACTGTGGCTTTCATCATAGAATCATAGAGTAGTTAGGGTTGGAAAGGACCTTAAGATCATCTGTTTCTAACCCCCCTGCCATAGGCAGGGACACCTCACACTAAACCCTAAGGCTCTTTACAACCTGGCCTTGAACACTGTGAGGGATGGAGCATTCACAACTTTCCCGGGCAACACATTCCAGTGCCTCACCAGCCTAACAGTAAAGAATTTCTTCCTTATATCCAATCTAAACTTCCCCTGTTTAAGTTGGAACCCGTTTGCAAGCAAGGGCCAGGTTTCATTTGTTGTGATGCTTGCTGACCTGAGTTAGCAAAAGGAAAGCACCATTATTATCCCAGTAATTCCTGAACTCTGAGGATGTGCCAAGGATGGCACATGAGCAGTCAGAGTCTGAGTTGGCTCTTGAAGCACAGCTAGAGTCCCATTGACAATCTGTGTCATTCTATCACCTCTGACATTTACTAGCAGTTTATCACAAACAGAATTATTCAGCTGACTTGTGTATTATCTTTCTGCATCCTGCAAGAATTTTTTAAATAATAATTAGTCTTAATTCTCAAACTAGAATTTACAGCATATGGAAGAGGGAGGGAAGACACTACTTCTGTGCTAACCTCACTTCAAGTTGCTTATCTTTGTTCGCTTTCCTTTTTTTCATCTCCCATATCACTCCATTTCCTCTCAATATACCCTGTCATTGTCCCATTGTGTAAATGCATAAAACTAGTGAAAATATCCATTAATTTCCACTTCAGATTCTGTGTCTGGCCAGTGTTACTTTTCATGCCAACTAAAGATGATATTTCTGTGGTGTAGACCCACATAATGAGCTAGTAGCAATAGAGACCAGCATGGCATGAGAGCCTGTAGCAACGAAGTATTGTAGAGCTAAACCTTAAATTACAGAGAGAGTTTACACGAGAATGAAGTTACGACAGATTTTTTTTGATCTTTGAGTGATAATATACAGGGATAAATTGGAATTTTGTGATTAACAGCATTGCATTGGTACCAGCTGAAAATTTTTGTGGCCTGGGACCACAGAAATGTCATTTTGATGTAACAACAGCTGAAAAATAAATCTAATTATATGAACAAACAGTATTAAATGATAAATAACAATGCTATGGCAATTAAAAACATCCTAACAAACAATACCAGTAAGCAGAGGCTGCACAGAATTGTTTCAGGGATCTTGAGCATAACATTGTGCAGCCAACAGATTTCTCAGACCTGGTTTTATATGCATGCAACAGACATTTGCAGCGTGATTTCCTTAACTGTGCTGATATGTTAGTACAAATTTACGTGCAGTACAGAAATAATTTTTCTAGACGTTAAATGTCTAGCAAGACACCGAAGCCCTAACAGTTGGTGGTTCGTAGTTAATTTCATTGTCACAGGCAAAAGACCTCAGATGAGTAGTTTTCTCTAGTGTCCCACTTCCAGTATATGGTTTCACTGGGAAGAATCAGTCAACTGCTCTGCTTTTATTTAGACAGGTGGAGTACAGGTATTAAACTTCTACGACAAACAGATGCTTATCTGAATTTGACAGAATTTTTTTAAACTGTATTTTTTCATGTTTTCTAAGCTCATGTGGACACTGTGCATACCCTTTCCTACAAGACAGGATTACTCACCACATCTGCCAGTCCCCAGAATTAATTTTTTAAAAGGCCATGTATGTACAAGTCAGTATAAAACAGCTCATACCTTTGAAGGTTCAAGACAGGCTAATATTTTACTTTTCAGGAAAGAGAATTATGTAATCTCAGGAAACAGTGGTTTATAGAGACTTCTGTTCAGAATTATTATCTTAGAGAAGACTTTCACACAGTGCTGCAACTTCAGTTACCAGCATTGACAAAAGGTTAATTTGGAAATAAAATAGTCTTCTGAAAGTTAACCATGTGGAATGGACTTACGCATTTAACAACACACTTTGCTGCTTTCAGTATATTCTATGTGGACTAAACCTGCAACTTGCAGTTTGATAAAATCCAAGTTAGCTATAAAATGCCAATACCCTAACAAAATATATAATAAATGAACCTGCAAAAGATGATGCATTAATTATAAACAGTCTCTAGTGGCTTAAGCTACAGGACTGCTCTTCTAGTTCAGTAGCAAAGCACTCACTTGGGAAACTTGTGGTATAATTTTAGAGCAGTTTCTCAGATCAGTTTCCTATTTCAACAGCTAATTGAAAACAATTTGCATAAGCAGCCACGTTCATTCACATTGTTCATCCCTTGATGATCTAGAACAGGGGAAGAGATCCTGCTCCCAAGGAATCATATATCTAGCTAATTTGCTTCAGCAGCGCACAAATAACTTTATGGGGTTTTTTGACCAATATATGATGTTACATATTCTTAATGCAGCTTACCTCTATGGTTGCTGCCAGTTTATTTCTGTCATATGAGTAACTTTGTTGGTCTCACCAGCTGTTCGATAAAGAAAATCTGACTTAGTCATGAACTTCCCCTTCCCACAGCTGGGTTAACATTGGTGGAGCTTGATCTGTAACACAGCCCTAAGTACATTGCAGGCTCTGCATATCTGCTTATGAGCAGTGAATGTTTTGGGATGCTGCTCTATTTTTATATCTTGCTTATATCAACATACCACACTGATTTGCCACATTGTTGAAGTGCCCAATAAAATTTTAAATTCAACTATTGCAGACATACCACCAACCTAGAATGAGCTCTTTCAGCGGGCAAAGCTTACCTTATGAGCCACAAAGTATTTGTCCTTCTTTTTCCTTCCATCACCTTGTAAACAAAAATCTATGTCGCTTACACTCTTTTGAAAACCATCAATGCCAAGTGAATCATCTAGGAAGTTTTCCACCCTTGTGTTCTTCAACTGACTAATAAGTATTTCGTAATCTTCATCCAGTGGTTTAGCACATAAAAAAAAGATTGCACTGCATGATTCTTAAAGACTTTACTGTTTTGTACTATTCCATTTCATATTCAAAAGTTTCTTTATATACCTTTGGCAGAGTCTGACCTTCCTCTGAGAACATTAGGGAAGTCTGTTGAAAATGGTGAGCAAAGAACCCAGAATACTCTGAGGGGTGTTATAATCTGCAAGAAAAATGTCGCGTATAGTAAAATACTAAATCATAAACTTACCTTATGTTGATGAACACCAACCAAAATCTAAATGGTCTTCAATTTTAGGGTGTAATCAAACCAATCATTTTGTACCAGGATATCTTGGAACAGTAAGTGGACTTCATTAAAAAAAAAAGATGGAGAATTTTTTCATGGGTGTTCATGTATAATAATCTGAAAAGACTGTGGAGATCTTGAGAATAACACTTGCAGACCTGACTGCTTTAGGAATTCAATTCCATCTGTATGCTCTAAGGCAAAGAGACTAAGGTCTCTTTGCTACAGATATATTTTATGATACTAAGGAGGATAACAATACAGTGTGCAACAAGGTCACATTGCTAATAATCCCATTCCCATTAAATATTTAGAATTCTGTCATATTTCATAATAACAACATAGATGTAACAAATGAGAACAACTCCATGCTGATGAAAATTACTAATAAAGTATTAAAAGCTGTTAAGAGGAAGCCATTGCTTGAAAACAACTAGGGGGAGAAAAAGGATGCACTTGCAATAATTTCTAAATGCTTTTTCCCCTTGATTTTTTGGTTTCCTATTGCAATGTTAGGACAAGAGCAGAAATTCCTGAATGCTAAACTCTCTGTAATATTAAAAAAATATAATAATTGATCTCTCTCATGTTCTCTCATCTATAAAATTGAAATATTACTGCTTTGATAGGTTTAGGGCAGTCTTCATCAGAAGTGATAAACCTTAGTACAACCCCTTAGTTTGCAGTGATGCCCCTTAGGTTTTGCACTGAGTCAGACCCTGACACAAGTAATAGCAGCTCTAATGCTATTTCAGTTGAAGCAATGGGATACTACTCTTTGGCTCTGTAGCTGTTACTGCATCATGACATTGGAACTCTTCATGACAAATTGGATAGTACTAACAGTGAGAGCTACATCCCTAGCAGGCTCTGGCAAATAATGTATTTGAACTTCTCAGACAGTTTTAACAGGTTTAGCCAGAGATCCTGACAAGCAGTACAGAGCTACAAAGCTATGTCCACTGTTTGGCAGCACCTACGTGGGAGAAGGGGAGCAGGATCTGAAAGACATGCAGGAATGTCAGTGAACTCTCCACCACGTCAGCCCTTTAGGATTTGTTTGCCCTGTGCAGTCAGATCAGAGCAAAGCAGACAGGCTAAGGCTGGGTTACACAAGTGTTGAGTAATACTGGTTATAACTTTGGATGACAAAATCTTGTCTGTTTTGTGTTTCTGAAGGAAATAGATACAGAAGCACTAGCAAACACGCGTTATGCCTACTTTCTAGGTAATCTTTCTACTAATTTTTATTGTGTGATATCCAATGGATTTTACACTGTATGAACAAGCTGTGGACAATTGATAAAATCTTTCCATACTTTACTTCTTTTGACTTAGCCTTCTTCAATCTGGTATATCAATATTTCCAGATTAGTGTTTTGTATCTGAACTTTAGCAACAGAGCTAAAACCAGTTAAGATCCTTTATATTACATAATGAATTATACCCACTGTGAATTTGATATGGTGGTACACAGAGATGTCTACAAGTAGTGACTCATTGACTACTATCCGTAACACATTTTTCTATCATATTCCCAAGTCTGCATATGTAGATGGTGTGGATTTCTATTTAGAGTATTTTTTTTATGTTTACTTGATTTGCTTAATATGAGAGACTATTTTTAAATTAAAGATTTGCTGAATAGGCTCTAAATCTCTTACACTCTCAACCAAAAAAAACCTGATAGTCTTACATATTCGTGGCATGTTAAATAGCTATTAGATTATGGTCCTCAGGGACAAGCCAAGACATCCTCTCCTTAGCAATATGTTAATGTCCCACAAGCTTTTTGAGTAGTGTAAGAATTTCAAATACCTACTCTCAGCATTTGATCTGTTGATTGATCTGGTTATGCCTCTGAGTGGCATCAGATAGATCAAATATGATGATGGAATATTTATAAATGCTTGTGTAACATAGCAAAAAGACTTCCTAAGAAACAGGGTAAATCTTTGGGCCAGCATAGGCAAAGCTCCAATAATACGGCCAAGAAACCGCCAATTAGTTTAGTTACTAATCAACTGTATGCCATTAGTTGTAGGTGCTAAAAACAGAACTCTTGCTAGAAAAAAAATCTAGATGAGAAACATTAATGAAGCACAGAGCCTGTTTTCAAAGTAGGTGTTTCAAAATATCTGCAAGATATGTTGTATCTTCCTTTATCACCTGCTTAATGCAGGATAGAACTGAGTGTTTCATGCTGGGATTTATAATCCCTGTGGACCGTACCATGGTATCAAAGATTAAGTCAGCTACCATCTGCTCCATTTTATGCAAAATGGATGTGGCCCTTGAACTTCTGGCAGTTTTCCAATTCAATCCTCCATGCAGATTTCTAACACTTCTGCTTTACAGGATATCCTATTTTCAGCTCAGACAGTAAAATTTTGCTATACATGGTCAACTATCTGTTGACCACGTGGACTGAGACATGCTGGGGCAGAAAGGTATCTACTCTTGGCATTTTTTTAAACACTTAGGAGAATGTCCTGAAACATATATATGCACACTTTTCATTATAATTAAATAAATTCATTCCTTGCCACCAGGTTTTTGCAAGTGTTACAGGACTGCTTTGTTATTAGGTTTTACTCTTTTAACCTTTGATTATTATTTTTCTAATATGCAAATGCTGTTGCGCTGTTAACTTAAAGACTAAAGGCTTAAAAAGATGATTAATGTACAATTCGAGCAAGAAGCCTGACGCAAGCAAACGTTTTAGCAAAGTCAGCCGTATTATTGCAGTGAACGAATTTTCTAATTTTTATTTTATGGAAGACTTGCAGAATTTGAGTTATTTTTCAAGATATCATTCAACTTCCATGATGTAAAAGTTGAATTGTCAATATCTCTTAAAAATCTTAGTTAGGCAGTTATATTTTCCCATTTGTCTTCATGCTGGCATTTTATTACCTGAGGCTGAAGTAATACTTTGTAGTTACTGTTAGAAAGAAACTCGTGGTATCTCTTCAAAGATTCCAGATGTGACGGAATGCTGTGGCTCTCTGCTCAGAAGGTACTGCAAATTAGAATTGTGTTTGTTCCATTTCAAGTACATGAAACATGCTATTGGCCTTTGATTGCATATAAAAAAGTAACTTGTGCTTGGTTTTGCATTTGTTACAAATGAGCAATAGATTATTTTTCCAAAACTCACATGCTGATCTGTCTGTAATACATAGTTTTTATTCTAAAATGTTGGAGCAGAACATGAAGTATAACTCCAAAAAGCCGTAATTCTTTAAAATTACATTTATGAATGTTATTACTTACTATCAGGAAAGATAGGAATTAAGAATACTAAGCGTACAAAGGTGAAATTAATTCACCTTTTGAACCCTTGATGTGCACATATTTAGGATTTGATCCTAGTAGTCCTAAACAGTTTATCAAATCCAGGGGCCCATTCGTGTTCAGATAAAGTCGGTGATAGCCGGGGTTTCTTATCTTCAAAGAAGAGAACTCAGAATCTCAATACAAAGAAAAACTCCATACACCTGATAAGAACTGTAAATCTTCCCTTTGAAGACTGACACTGTGAAGGATTTCTGCTTAGAAAAGCCAGAGCAATATTTTTAAGTAACAATGTCTGGACTTAGATGTCATACCCTACAAAATGCAAATATTTTGATGAGAGAGTATGCTAGAAGGTAGAATTTATGGGAACTAAAGCAGTTACTATAGCAGGCTCAACTAGAACAGTAGCAATGCTGGAAGTGGCAGTCTAAACAGAACTCCCATGGTTACTAGCATTTTCAATTTGTTGTCATTTCACTCCCATCATAGAGGCCTTTCTTCACAGTGACTACTGATAAAGGAGCCCACGGCACTCCTGCAATAGTGACTCCTGGTTTGAAGGACTGATGGCTTTTCAAAGACGTTTGTAGTTTAGCTCCAGATGATGGATTTCGGCATGATGCCAATATTTTAATTTTGGACTGCATTAAACAAAAAACGCAACCAAATAAAGCAAAGTATTAGCTATACTACAGATATTTGCCCTCTTTTCAATTAACTGTTTTTTGCAGAACAGTTACTTTTCAGACTATTATCTGAACTGACAACCGAAATTCTAAGACTCAAATAGGTCTAGGCATCTCTTTACTGTCATGTCTCTCAAACGCTGTTAGTCTATTGTCTCTTTGTTAACTGTTAAGAAGTCTGTAAATGCTATGGGGCATGGCATGGCACATAATTTGTCTGCAGGACAAGTAAAAGACGGTGTGCTTCTTTTTCTGTATATTTGTTAGATCCTGGAACTGAAAGGGGTGCAATGGAAAGCATTTGGGAAGATTCCAAGGAGGCTGTATAATTTTCCTCTAATGTTATCCTCCTGCTATCTTGTTCAATTCCAAATTGTGCAGTTTTGTCCTTTAAATTTTTTTCTCAACTTCCTTCCAATAAATGTTTGAACCCACAGGACAATTTTGAAAATGTTCATCTTCAAAGTTACTATCTGAACTTACTTTAAAGGGGAACATGGCTGGCAAACACAACAGAGGAGTTATTTTTCCCCTATAATGATTTAGCCTTTGATGCATAGACAGATGGTCATGATCTCCTCCTCCTCCGCCCATGGATTTTTCTAAAATGACACCCAAGTTTTTCTTGGCAGCAGTTAGAAAGTCTGGCAAACAGCTCACTTCAGCTCCAATTATATTGACCACATTAATGCAAAAGATCAGCAAATGAAATGTTCCATATTCATTTGGAAGAGATGAATTAAAATTTGCAATGAAATAAGATAAACACAAATCAGAAACAAATGCCAGCTACTTATGTCCACCCTTATATCTCAGGATTTACTGTGGCCCATTTTTTTCACTAGGAATGAATTCTTTTTGAAGGCATAGAGTGTTAACTGGCTGATTGTACTTAAGGCAGTAGCACTTAATAGAATGAGATTTCTGAGAATGCCTTCTTAGGCAGAACAATATGCATTTGCTTTGAGTTTTTAAAGGAATACTAGAGAATAACACTTTCCTTCCATGCTCCTGGGACACCAACTCTTCAGATGAATGTTATCTCTAGATCTATTATCAAAGCTTTTCACACTTGTCTGTGCTTGTCAAACTCTCCTGGGCACAGGAAAAGCAACCAGGAATGTGACTAATTCTCTATTCATGGGCTTCTAGCTAAATATTTTTTCCAAGGCTGTACCTACCATTCAAGGTATGTTCTTTTAAGAGGCAAAATCTTGCTGCCAATTCTTTTCTCACCCAGTTACAGGTACCTTCTTGTTGGTACTGTGCGTGCTGCGGCAACTGCATGTTAACTCCTGTCTGTCAGTAGCTGGTGGCCAGGTTAGTACTTTTCTACCGGTATATGGGCCATTGCAAATAGCTTTACCTGTGGCAGCTAAATAATATCCTCTAGGAGAAGGTATAACTTTAGACAGTTATATTCAAATTATTTATTCACCATCTCTGTAGAAGGGGCAGTAGGTAGAATGTGTTTAGCATCTGCTGTGTCTCTATTTATGTAAATGTAAAAAAAGGCCCCATTAAAAAAAACAACAAACATTTTCTACTGAAACATAAATATCAACAAGTTATGTAAGAGGTGTACTATTGCAATGACAATTTGTTGTTCTGCCCAGACACCCAGACCATCGCTAATTCTGAGGCAGATTCATTGATGTGAGTAATATAAAATGAATTTTGATGAAGTTGTTCACAGTTCTGAGCTATCTAAATAAATTCCTAATTCTTAGGTAGTAAGCTATCAAACCAAAGACTTCTGATCATTCTGCTTGGCAGAAAAATCCTGTGTTTATATAACTATGTTTAGAACAATTTGACGTGGGCAGTTGTATACTAATTCCTAGCATTTGTATTTATGCACACCAATGCAAATTTAGGAATCAGACCTCTTAGTTTAGGTCTCTAAATATGTTAAGGAAATGTCCAGCATTCAATCATAGACAACAGGATTTGAAATGACATCTTAAACCTAAAGCATGTTCAGTCCTACTTTTTCATCAATTCTTATCTTTGCCATAAATATCACACCCTCCTACGCTGTATATATTCATTACACAGCTGCAACTCCTCCTCTGAGCTAGCTAACACAGCTGTAGCTATAGAGTGCAGACCAGATGGCCAGTCAAAACCCTGCTTCCTATTGTCTGCAAAACACAAGAACTATTGCAAATAATCTCTGCTTCTAGGCCTATACCTTGCGTGTTTTAATTAACACAACCATTCTTTCATTAGTCAAAAACTGGCCTCTATCACACATTCAACACCATCATACTTCCTTAAGGACTCTTGCACTGTTTGATTAGCATCGTCAACTCATTTTTTCCTTCTTTTTTCAATCTTTTTGCAGTAGAAAGGTTTACTTTTAAAGCATAGTCCTTGTCACGTTTTAGCCATACTGTGCAAAGGAGTTCTACTGTGCATTACCTCCTAAAGATTTGACTATTTTGGCAAAATAGTGAAATAGGAAACAAAGCTCTTTTTTCTCTCCACACCTTACATGATAACATATACGTGATGATGAATATACATTATATACATATTAGGAGCAAATTCAGAAATTAGGAATTTTACAGATAGCACTGGCCTTACAGTCTGAAACAGTTTTGGCTGTTACTCTATAGGAGTCAGCCACCAACTTGAGTCAGCTCTCAAGACTCATGAAGGGATATAGTGGCAACAGTGGCTTGTAGAAGAAATGGATAAAAGAGCTTGCTATGCTGAAAAGATAAGAAAGAGGATCATTTTTCTGGTGGTGGGGTATAGAGAGGAAGGGTCTTGGTGTATTAATGCCTCATGTAACTTCACGTAGATGGGGCTGGCTAAGCACGTACTTTGTTAGAGCATTTATTAAGCTTTTAGAGGCTGTTAGAGCCTTTATTAGGTAATACATACAATTAATTCCAATGTCATAGGAATAGCATTAAAAATTAAAGATCAATTATTTGCTTAAAAATTGTGGGGTTTTGTTGCTTGTTTTTTTTTTCTTAGAACTGTTACCCACTGAAAGGAGTTTGAATGGCATATTGAAAGGTAAAAAAAAAATTACAATCTGCTTGCTTTTGGAAGCTTAACATCAAAATGTATATTTTTCTGCATCTACCTTTTTAAGTGACCTATTTTGTTTTCAAATTCTTTGTCAAACAAGCCCATTCTCCCAAGCCAGTGCAGCTGAGGCCTCTCTCTACAAATATGTTTAACTCCACGATCTGTGCAAGTTTTATTGCTAATAATCTAATCACATTTCATGAGTCCAACCAGTCCTAGTATAAACCTGATTTTCATGGCCTTTCTGCTTTACCTGTTCCATTTCACACTTATAAACTCAGTCCCCTCATCATTTTAAAGTATTAATAGCTTTAAAGTGCAGTTGTTGCTAACCCCTGTGCTCAGCAGTTCTTACACTGTTCCATTTGAAGGCGAGCCAAACTTTTGAGTATGTGTAGCTTTTGAAAAGGGGAGAAATATTCCAACACATCTGAATGACACTTAATCTCTAATATTTAGAGGGAGAGTAATTTTAAACTGTGTTTAATGTACAAAACCAAAGAATGTTTTCAACCTGAATACTTGTGATCTTTTTCACTCTTTAAAATTCCCCTTTTGTATACCAGTAACACCTACAAGTGCTCTGTGAAAAGCAACAGATAGTGTTTGCACTCAGAACATTTGAAAGAGTAAAAACATCCTGCTAATTCCAAAGAGAGTCTTCTCAGCAACATCTCTCTCTTGTGAAACTCCTGCAGCTTTATAGACTAGTTTGAGTTAACAACACCTGCCTGTTCAAGACCAGAGGGGAAGATGTGCCAGTGCGGAAAGATGCTGGCAGTCAGTTCTGTTGTTTGCTTTTTAGGTTTCTCATTTTCACTATTAGGCTATGAATCTCTAGCAGCTTTGTACTCTTTAAGTGATCATGAGGCCTTGCACTGCTGAATCAATTACAGTTACCCAGTCTCAAACTAAAAGGCATAAATGTCATGATGGCTTCATTAAAGAAGGTGGTCTAATTACAGAATCACAATAGTTGAGGTTGGAAGACACCTAAATTGTATATAGTCCAATGCTGGTGTTCAAGCAGGGTCAGCTAGAGCAGGTTGCCCAGCGCCATGTCTCCAAGAATGCAGACTCCTTAGTCACTCTTAACAACCTGTTCCAGCATTCAGACACCTTCACAGTAAAGTGTTTTCTTATGCTTACATGGAATTTAATGTGTTTCAGCTTGTGCCCATTGCCTATTGTCCTGTCACTGAGCACCACTGACAAGAGTGGCTATGCTCTGCTTAAAAAAATTGAAAGATACATTCCTGATCCTGATCCTTTTGAAATGTAATTGTTTAATAGTACCTGGAAATGCTGTCTACCTCCAAAATGACGTAAACAAGGGTAAGAAATGATGTGATAAATGTTCTGTCATGATTACAGAAAGAAACTTCATGCTGACCATCTTCAGCATAGCTTAGCAATGCTGTAGTAAATCAACAGCTGATGAAGTGTAGCATGAAAGATAGTTACCAGCAAGACAGTAATCTTTCTTGTGGCCAGGACAAAGGCACTCCTCAGTGCAAGAACTGCAGGAAATGTGGTTAAAATGGGTGCATAATTCTTTGCTGTAGCGAATGTCTGCTAGGTAGGGAGGCAAGAGAAACTGGAAGAGTTTTACAAATTGTCTGCTGTTGCAGTTATGCTTTGGCTATAACAGATGTCAGCAACCTGGGGAATGATCTAATCCTTCCTACTCACCAGTGACACAAAGGACCAGGGTCACCCTCACCACCCTGCCCTAGGGTGCTATAGTCACCACCCCCATTAAGATTGGCAGTTATAGGTGGTAAACCATTGCATCCTGTTTCACTTATTTTATCCTTGCTGTCAGCCCAGTTTCTGGTCTTTCCTTACTGGCTGAGGAGCACAAAGAATTCAGAAGCCTAGAAAATCTCTCTGAAAACCTTACGTTTACTCTGTGAAATGCTATGAAGACCTGTGTAAAGCAGCTAAAGTGGCATTTAGTGATCTTGATCTGACTAGTCTTAACTGAAAAGTACCCTTTTAATTCCAAGATGGTTTTATTATGCAACAAAGGTAAATTAAACAGCTGCAAGGTTTAAATGGTGCAAAACCTAAATACTTGATGCCACCCATAGTTCTGATGCTAACATTCTGAAATGTAAGCCATTAAAAAAACCTGGCAGATTTCACAATCATAAAGCCACTGCTCAAAGAGCTTAAAAAAGATCTGCAGTTTTATATGAACCCTTGCTTGTATCCAAGAATTATCAGATTTTTCTGTCAGGAAGCCCAGCTCTTTTTTTCTTTTTTCCTTTTTTTTTTTTTTTTACATAAAAAAGTCTGATTAGAAGTGATATTCTTTATAATTTACTAAAAAAAGTATATAATCTTCATGAAAATAAAGATTGCCAACGCTGTCTTAAAGAGTTCAGGAAGATACTGTGCAAGCTTCCCCCATGCAGTGCTGCCAATTGATTTCAGTTCTAGCTTGAAAAACACCTGCTATTTTAGCCTTGGGCCTCTCCTTCCACAGTATTTTTATGGCTTAGACAAATATATGCCACATTTAGAATCAAGTCCTCAAGTCCTCTTTTCTAGAAAGTACAACTTACATTGATGCTCATGAATCACAGTAGGGGAGGGCTGCAGAAGACTGTGGTTGGTTTTCAGTTGTCAGTAATATTCACATGCGGACTCTCATGATCTTACAGTGTGATCTGGGTAGTGTGCAATTTCAAATTAACCCTGAAAAAATAATGGTTATATCACTTTTACAAACCCTTCATTCTTCGGAGCGTGAAGGTCAAAACTAAAGGAGTGCCTCATAGTATTGTCACCACTTACATGAATTAGAGACTTCTTGTGTTCTTGTACTGCTTATTTAGGCTATTCTCTAGATGAAAGAGTTTGAATTATACAGTAGGATTGTAGTGATACACACAGCCTCACAGAGCCTTCTAGATTGAAGTAACTGAAGCCCAACACAGATTAGTCTTATTTTCGTGTCCACATTAGCTGCTGTGATTTGTTTCCCCCCACCCCGCAGTAACACTTCAGTAAATGACTAATTCTAAATATAAGCATGTATGTATGAGATAGGGCACCCACTTGTCTAATGCAAAGCATGTGTGCCTATAATAGGCTACATATTCAGGTAGATCTAAACCTTTTAGGCTGTTGAAGACAATGTAGTTGTTTAATGTACAGTAAATGAGAGACTGAGACTGGGGCTACTAGAACTACCAACTGTTCATTGATCTTGTATTATGGATAAAGGTATAGTGGCAAACTCCACAGTTGCTCAAAGTATAATTGCACATTAGCAGTGATAATGTTTGTGTCATAGATCAATATTGACACCATTGAAGCTCTTGGCAGAATTGAGGCAGGGAAAGAATTCTATCCTGGTGACGGTGGCAAAGCAGCACATTTAATACAGACTTCTAGCTCCAAGAGATACAACAACATTATTCTGAACAAAATGCTTTTGGCAGACTTACTTAACAATAAACCTTAGTAGCAATATGTTTGATGTTTGACATGCTCTTGCATTTAATATGCTGTAGGAAAAATGGCACCTCATAAAATTACGACTCATTCCTAACACTTCACTGATAAATGACTGAGTGAGACTTACTTTGTATAGATGCAAAAGTCTTGCTTAGCATGTAACACTTCAAAACATGTTTTAGAAGTTAAAATTGAGGAATGGATGGACAAGGTAAGTTACGACCCTGCTTAAAAATCTCTGAAAGGTAATACAAATAGCTTCATGTTTTATAAAAAACCACAATGTTATTTCTGTTCTCTCACAACAAAATGGGAATGGGTTAAGATTTGGTTAATGGCCCAGATTGGTCTCAGTCATGAAAAACACATTTCTTGCAGTAATTATTTTCCAGTAATTGTCCCATTGCTTATAATTTAAGACAAAATAGACATATGTGTGTTTATTATAACAGTTGTCATTTGTATAAAGGTAATATCTCAAGCCCAGAAAGGGCATATCAGTCTGTCTGCAACTTACCCTTCCATCAGAAGATGAGTGAACACTTGAGTTACTTAATTACAGGCTTTCCACATTTTGAACAATACAGGAATTCTTTTCATAGTGTGTCTCTTTAGGAGTGCAGTTTAATCACAATGTCAGGGAACAGCAAGAGCAGGTTGCTCCCTGAGGGAAGTCGAACTGGCAGCTGAGGGGTGACCACAGTGCAGACTAGGCAAGGACCTTACCAAAAGGACACCAGATACAAGCAAACGGAGTGGCAACAGCAATAGGCCCGTATCAATGGTCCAGTGGCCATTAGGCAAGACAGGGTCTTTGTAAGTTCTTGAGGGGCTAACAGATAGAGTTAAGAAAACTAAACTGTACAATACAGGAAATATGTCCTTGAATATATTGCTTCAAAACTGGAAAATTTTTGCTCATTGCCTCATCTGTTTAATTTTTGCCTTCATTAGCTTTTACAAATATATTTAGCCTTGTGAATTTATTCTGTTATACTAGTTTATGCTCAGTGAGTGGGATCTTTTATTTTACAAAATTAAACTATAACATTATGGCATTCTTAATGTAGTATCTCTAAAGAAACAACTCCCTTTAATCTTCACAAAATACATACATAATGCCCATAGGAATAATTCATAAAAATAAATCACATTGACACATTCCGTGGTATCTTGAAAGGCCCTGCAGGGTGGCAGTGGCAGCAGCCACTTTTATTTACCATGTGTCTACTCCCCCAAAAGCTTTCTGTCCTAGTTTTAATTTGGCTTTACATCATGCCAAACAAATTGTTTCCATTTTTTCTGCATTTGTGAGACTATCTGATATTTCATTGCCAACCTTTCCAAAGGCTGACTGTAGGTCAGAGGCATCATCTTTCTATCCTCTATGAGAAAGTTCTATATAGCTGTTTTTCATGTGCAATTTCTCTGCTGGTGTGAGGATTTATAAGAAATATTTAACTATTATGAAAAATCATAGGATCATAGGATAGTTCATGTTGGAAGGCACTTCACAAGGTCAACAAATCAAATGATACATGGGGATTAGTACCTATCCTAGTTACAGCAGAGCTAAATCAGACAAAGAAGGTGGCACTGAGCAGGTCGCAAGACCATTATCATGAATATCATGATATAAAGGTAACAGTTCTGGTATTGTTTTGTGTCATGGCAGTTAGAATTGCTTACATACCAAAGTATCACTGTTTATTATTAACTGTCAGCTTGAAAAGCAATCCCAAAGGAAACTTTTCTTGTCTCAAGAAAGCTTTTATAGGCTTCTTAAAACTGTGGTCTTATCAATCAAAATAAATTCTCTCCTATGGAAAATAAAAGCTGGAGATTTTTTTTCAGAGTTAAGCTTTAACTATTTTATGGCCTTCCTCCCAGACTTGTGTCTATGCTACATATTATACTTCTGGACCTCTTAACCCTCTACTGTCCTGTTTGGGTATTGTGTATCCTGTAATGGAGAGGTGAAAAATAAGTGAAATTCAAGTAAGTAATGACTCACAGTAAACATCTATAATGTTTCATTTTATTCATAAGCTACAAATGCCAAGTAGCTGTAAAATTTACTATAAAGGAATTTTCCTCTTTATTTGCAGTTGTCCAAGAAACAGCCTTGTCTCACAGACAGAGGTAAACAACTTTTATTTTTACATATGCATAGCTCATGCTATTTTACCTTTCTAGTTTAAACACCATAAATGTGATATACACATACACAGCTGCAGCATAAAACCAAAAATACCCAACAAACAACACCTCTCCCCCACAAGCAGGTCTCACTTAACTGATATTCTAATAATTCCTCTTTTGTTATTGATTTAGGGAGAGTTTAAAGGCTATATTGATATTGAGTTGCAACATATGTTTTGCAGTGTTTTTAAAATATCAGGTAGAAGGTGTAACCATAGAAACTGTTTCCTATTGAAATTACATATTTTAAAGCATGCTCAGAGAAACAGAGAAATCGAATGAGTGGAAATTTACATAGAGAAAGCAAGCTAAATTTGTGGCTTCTTTATACAGCTGCTAGGAAATGCAGGCCATGTATTCTAGTAATACTTTTAGAGGCAGTAATTTTAAATTTCTCATAGAGCTTGAAAGTATATTTAAAGAAGTTGTAGGACAGTGTGTCTTTAAATCTTTGGGTATGAGATAGCAATAATGAGGGTTTTTCTAGATGAACATTATTAGCTTTTTAAAATGAAGGTAATATATCCCTGGTGGTAACTTCCCTAAATTACCTTTTTCTATGTACATCTGTCCTACAATCCAAAATTAAAATACAGTCATATAGATATGCAGAATGTTACCCACTCCTAGTTTTAAATGTTAAATTACTTAAAACCTTTTTTTACTATGTGTTTCATTTGAAGATCTTACAGTTTAGTTCTTTTTGGCAGCCTTTTAAGAGAGGTTATTGTCTACTCTTATTTTACATATGATGTAACTGAGAGAAAGAAAATTAAATTGACCTATACAGATTATTTGCAGAGTTGAAAGCCCACAGAGAAAATCATAGCTCCACTGAAGAGAAAATTATGGCTCCACTAAAGGGTAACCTTAAACTTTGAGATGGTTCAGGAAGGCAAGATTCTGCTGCAAATCCTCTATTTGTCTTGTTAAGATGTTTTCCCTAATATTAAAAGTAAGAACAGGGTTTGTAATATTACAGGGTTTGTAATATTTAAAGCTAAGAAGTGGAAGACAGCATTCAAACTTACTTGTTCAACAGTAGCCTTTCAGAAACTTTAACTGAGTCTGACAAAGAAAAAATTTGCAAACTGTGCCATAATTCTTGCCTGCAAGAGATAAAAGTATGCTCTGAACTTCAGCTTCGGCCCGGCAACCCCTCAATTTTCAGTTCTGAGCCAGGACCCTGATGGCAATGCAGCTGCTCAGGTCTCTAATAACCATCACTTCAATCACCATCAACAATGAATGTAAACTTTAGAACTGCCTTGAGCTATACAACTAATCTGAAATTTTTGTGCAGTTTGAAAAAGAGGAGATTAATACAAAATAATGTTAGAAAGAAAACTCTCTTGACTTTGAAATCACCATTTTTCTTATGGAACTTAATGAAAAATTTCCCCATGTAATATGAATTATTTTGACAGGCTGTGACATTTGTGCTGGAGATATTACTGAAGGGACACTAGGCAGGCTATACTTTGGTTCTCCTTTGAAGATAGTAGCTTCATTTCCACTGACTTAAACCAGAACAGTATTATGGCAAGTGCTTTGTATAACTACTTTTATTCTGGTTTTGCTTTATGGAAGATATGTTTATGCAATTCAGTTAATCTGTTTGTTTGTCTTCCTAATAGCTTGTCAATGTATTTTCCAATTTTAATCTAATTTAACAGAGGGTACTTGTGTCAAAGATCATAGAATGAATGGGTTGGGTTGGAAGCTCATCTAGGTCCAAGCAGACTGCCACAGGAAGGGACATCTTTCACTAAGACCAGGCACTCAAAGCCCCATCCAGTCTGGCCTTGAACAGGGCTGGGGCAGCCACAGCTTTCTCTGGGCAACCTGTTCCAGTGCCTCATAACCCTCATAGTTAACTTGTTTTTTCTTAATGTCTAATCTAAATCTCCCCTCTTTCGCTTTAAAGCTACCCCCCTGTCCTATCTCTACATACCCTTGTAAGAAGTCTCTCTCCATGGTTCTTGTATGCCTTCTTTAGGTATTGGAAGGCTGCTTGAAAGTCTTCCCAGGGTCTTTTCTCCTCCAGACTGAACAACCTAATTATCTTTGTGGTCTCCTCTGGACTCACTCCAGCAGCTCCACATCCCTCTTGTGTTTGAGGCCCCAGAGCTGAATGCAGGACTGCAGGTGGGGTCTTGTGAGAGCAGAGTAGAAGGGCAGGATCACCTCCTTGGACCTGCTGGTCACGCTCCTTTTGATGCAGCCCAGGACACAGCTTTCTGGGCTGTAAGCGCACACTGCCGGATAAGGTTGAGCTTCTCATCAACCAACACTCCCAAGTCCTTCTCCTTAGGGCTGCTCTCAATCCATTTTCCACTCAGCCTGTAGTTGTGGTTGGCATTGCACCAGCCCATGTGCAGGACCTTGTTGAACTTCATGAGGTTCACATAAAAGATACTAAATCCCTTAATCCTACATAGGGTCCTACTAAGGCAAATGTAGAAAGAGACTGATCTTCAACCGTTCTGCTTGCTCTGCCCAGCAACCTAGAGGCAACAGCTTGCATATAGTTGAAACCCTGGGCTAATCACAGTACGTTCCATATTGTAAAACCTTAATTTTACACCTAGAGATAAGGTTATGTGGACAATGTAAAATGACTGACTAAAATCTCAGATTTTGCCAGAAGTCCAACTTGGCTGTTGAGACTTAAATGGCAATATATTTAGCTTGTATTTAATGGAGAATAAATACAAGTCTTCTCCCTCAAGACTTGGATCTCCTTTACTGACCTCCAGACAGCTGCCCTAATGGAATATGTTTGCCTCGTTGACAGTATTAAAAACTTTCATTACTTGCTGACTCTTGTTTTCATGATCTCTACAAGTAAAGCTGCTGAGTAGTTAGAATAGTTCAACACGACCCATGGAAATTCATAGAGGATAAGCCCTCCATAGCTGTTAAGAACAATAATCAAATGCAACTTCTTGCTTGAGAAATCCTTAATTTTCTCATTGGCAGAAGCGGGAATATGCCAGATACAGGATGGCTGTGCTCATACCTCGTTCTTACATATTTCACTGAGCATCCTGTACTGGCTGATTATTCCTTCTCATTACCCTGGAAACAATGCAATACCAGGAAGGGGCACAGGGCCAAACTCATCTCCACTCTCTAGAATCCCACTGAATAGTCACTGCACTGAGAACGTGTGAGAGATTAAACTGAAGAAAATGGACACTATACTGGGTTGTTATTTTGGAGAAAGCCTACTGGGCTAGGTGGACCTTTGGTCTTAGCAGTGTGGTCTTTTGTATGTTCTCTGTTCTTATAAGCTGTTGAAACTTGATTAAAGGTCATATTTTACTCAGAAGCCTTCGACATATGCCAGCTCTCCAGGATCTCAGCAAGGGTAGGATTACCTGCGATTTATGATGGCTTTGGAAGTTATAACTAGTGCTGTACATGCACCAAAGAACTGAAAGCATAGATACGCTGTTTAGAAAGTAATCTACTCCCCCCCCCCAAGAAAGATAAAACTAATAATACCCAAAAAATTCACTTTCTTTGAAGCATACTTTAGCTCTAGACTTGAGACAGTGTGGAGCTACCTATATGGTACATGGTACCTTATACTACATGGTGTAACATGCACCATTTCCTATGTTAGTTTCTAGTTCGAGTGCAAACTCACAAAATTCTGTGGTACTGTTCTGTAGCATCTGGAAACTTAGTAATTGGAATGAGTATCTGCATATGACAATGTCAAAACCATAGGAATGCATAAGATGTCTCATATCTACATATGATAAAAGAGGGTCTCAGATGAGATAATGCAAACTAGTTGAACCTATCAAAAGCATGGGTACCATTGCTGAAGTCATCTGGCCTTAAATATTTGTATACCTGTCACGGGAACAGCTTTATGGTCAAAAAAGCAATAACCTATGCAGAGTAATCCTGTCACATTATTTATTATTTATGAATCTGTTGGTTTGTGAGTTTGCTGGTTTGGGTTTTTTTTTTCTACTCTGAGACAAAGAAACAGTGTTTTCTGGGTCTTGGATAATCAACTATCTTCAATAACTGAGTTAATTCCCACAGATTTACTATGCTAAGAGCCATATAAGGGCTGGTAGACACAAGATGTATTTTGTGGAGCTCAATCTTAAAATTCATGTAAAAAGAACATTAAATATAGTCAGTCAATAGTTGACTCTGAACGGAACATTTTCAAGACTGTCCTTAGTTTCTAACAGAAATACTTACATTAATTAGAATGAACCCGTAAGTGGAGAGTACCCACAATGGTATTCCCAAATAAAATTCATCTGATGTGCTCTGCAGATATTATTGGACAAAATAATCATGTTAATACGAGGAGATACTTGTATATTCAGTTTTCTTAATACAAGTGTCTACCTCAGATGAGGCTGCAGCAGTCTTCAAAACAGAACTTAAAACTTTTAAGGTTTTTTTTTTTTTTTGCTAAAACCTTTAAAAAAGGCAACCCCCCCAAAAAAAAGCCTTAACGCAGAGAACAATACTAACCCCCATGTATTATCACTCCACTACCTTAAAAAATTAAACTGTTTTCAGTGTAATTTAAAGTGTAGTTTCGTATATGCTTGGTATAGAGTTCCTACTGTTCTTCAAGGCTGTGATTTATCTCTGTAAATCTGGTCTTCTCTGTTATCTCCTTGTTCCCCAGGATGCATCATCTGATGGTCCATTAGTTGTGTGAGGGACAGAACCTGTTCCCTTCAGTGCCAAGGAGGGAATTAGTGTTCAGTGGGAATCTCATGCATGAGAGAGAGGCCCATCTGGGACTGGCTGATGAATGGCTGTAGTCAGACTGTAGTCAGACTTCAGTTACATTCTTTCAAGCAGTTTTAGAAAGGAAAACATTATCTGCAGGTTACACGGCTTTTGGTTACATTAAAGCAATTATTTCCTGGCTCCTGTGAAACTTTGGAGATGGGGAAGCATTCAGATGGGGAAGCTCCCGGTGGCAGGCAGAATACCAGAAATTGTTCTGCTAGAAGGGAGACTAGCTAAAGTTACCTTCCCCTGGCTTTGCATCCTGATCCGGGGTCTTTGGTTGCTGACAAGGATTACCCTCGACTAGTCTTTTCTTTGGTAGGTGCACCAACAGGGTCTCCTTTTTTCCTGCTTTAATCCTTGTTTCCATTAAATGCATGTGAATGTGATCTCTTTGTTTTCCTTGGTTGAAATTAGCAGATCAGTTTATGATTTATTAAGGAAATGCATCCAGCCACATGAACACAGTGCAGCTGTCTGCAAGTGATTTCCCTAGGAAGTCAGACTAAAAAATGGTGATGCTCCTGCTCTATCCTCTCTGCACATTAGCACCATTCTCACTGTCTAGCCAAAGTCTGCGAGACACCTTTTTAGTGAGAGATGTCTTGCCCCAGTTGCTTTCAGTAGGGATGCTTATCCTAGGGCTATGTCAGAACTGCTCACATTGAGCTGCATGGTGCAGTTGATCATAAAAATTTGTAGTGAAGGGCATATAGTTTACATAGGAAACATAAAACTTGGTATTAAGTTTTCTCAGTGAAAATAACTCCCATTTTATAGCCTCAGTTATGTGATTCTTTGTTGCAGTCCATGTCTTCCGAATTTATAAATGAGTTTTCTTAAAAGTACTTAAGCGTGGTGCAGCAGCACAGCACTAGTACTGCGTTTGCCAGCAGTCTGTCCCTGCACGCTGCCTCCTTCCCGCACTCCTCACCTCCACACCGAGGGCTCCAGGGAGATCTATCAGCTTTTGATTTAATGAATGCTTTACCTCGGAGTATGTTTGGGTGTTTATTTAAATTAAGCTGTATCTCATACTGGCTTTTTTTTAGTCACCTTTGAAGATAGTATAACTTTAGATTAATTTTATTAAGCTAGTGTTAATCTCCTGTGATTACGTATTTCTCTTTCAGTAGCAAGGTCCTGTAAAAGCAACAAAGCATGTTGGTTTTTAGATTGAATTTAATTGTTTTCAGTTAATTTTAAAAAGGTGAGCTGAAACATTGCAAGTACCCAAACCACCTCCTGTGTGAATTTAAAGTCACTTTCGGATTTAAACTATTTACTTTGCCGCTGGCGATGTTCATTTGTTGAACTAAGGCAGGACGACGAGCGGTGTGCCAGGGCGCACATGGCCTTCGAGCCACGCTGCTCAACTATGGCGACCTCGTACTCGGGCCAGGCTGCGGGCAGCCGGTCGGGGAGCAGGGCTCGCTTCTGACGGCGGGCAGGACGGCACCCGGGAGCACGGAGATCGGGCTTCCCGTCCGCGCACAACGAGCCGTTCGGGAGCCCCTCCGGTGCCGGGACGGGACAGGAGGCGGCTCCCGCAAGGCCGTCGTTGCGCCCTGGGAGGGCTCAGCCCGCTGCCAGTGCTCCCGGCCTGCTTCCGGGCCTCGGCGGGCCCCCCAGCGCCCCGCTCCCCCGGAGTTCGTAACGGGCACCGGGAAGGGGTCAGCTGCCCGCCCCAAGAGCCTGAAGCGAGGAGCGGCCCCCACAGCCCCACCCCTCCGCCACCGCCCCCTCCCTGGCACGGCCCCGCCGGCCGGCGGAAGGACAAATAGTCCTCCCGCATTGTTGGGCCCGCGCAAGTTCGGGCTGCCGCGGCGGGCAGCGGTGCCGCGACCGGCCGAAGGCTGCGGGGTGCCGGTACCGCTGAGGGGTGGCGTTGCGAGCGGGGCGTAGAGCTGGGCAGCGGGGGTGCCTTGACGGGCACGGCCAACTTCGGCCCCCCTCCCGCCTCTCACTCCCCGCGGCTGCCGGCCCGGGGCAGCGGGACGCGGCGCGTCCGGGGCGGTGCTGGGGGCGGGCCGCGAGCTGTGCGCCCCCAGGGGCTGCCGCGTCGCAGGCTGGGCTCCGCCGTCGGTCCGGGGAGCTCCGCCCGGAGCATCCGCCGGTGGGGTGCAGCCTCCCGCTGTGCTCCGCGGCCCATACGCCGCTGCCCGTTGATCCGCCCGCAGGGCGCCAGCCCGCCCGGCGGCGTTGCTGCGTCGGCATCTCGGCGCCCGGTCCTGCTGCGTGGACGGGAGGGGCTCTCCCACCGAGATCTCTTTTAATCGCCCACCCTTTCCCCCAGTCAACTTTCTTATATTGTAAGAATTCCTTGGGTGAAGATCGTCCCTTACGGCGAGCTGGAGCCTTCACCCATTTCCTGCTTAGCCAGAAGTACTTGACGTGCATTTTGTCAGCCTTAACAAGCTGAGTGTAACTGTCAGTGCCCCCACAGAAACAGGTTTTAATTTCACAGTAGTCAACCTGCGTGCTCTTTCTGGTCACCTTATGAGTAATTCCGTTTGTGAGACGTTCCACCATTATAGCCTCCTACAAATGTTCTAAATCTCTTCCATTGTAGAATATGTTACATAATATGTATGTTATATAATTTTAATTTCTGTGATGTAAATATAGCAGGCAGCAAGTGAGGCCGCAAATTCAGTTATCTGTAAGATGGGCTGTACTGATAACAGCAAGCACTGTGCAGTCATGACGCTTGGTCATAGGAATAGAGCTGTAAGATCGTTTGTAGGATACTTTTACGAAGTCTGCTTTGGAAGGAAGAACTGCAGGAAAAACATGGTGCCGCCCCAAAAGCTTCACCCAAAAGTTTCCTGTATGACAACAGAAATCTTTTAGTTAGTTCTTGCTGGCTTGAGTCAGATTCTAGGTGACCCCAGGAACAGATCAGTGAGAAAATGGAATAGCTTTGCCCGTGCTAGTTGCAGGAAACAAAATTGTGTTGTCCTCACTGTAGGCTCAAAATGAGCATTGCTGTCTGTACCGAGAAGTCTGCTGGAAGCAATAGAAAGGATTCAGTGGTTTAAGTGAGGGTGGAAATCTGTTCAAACAAACAAACAAACAAAAAACTAGAGCAGGAAAGGAGGTCTGCTGGCTTTTCTCCAGGGCTATCCATTTGCTGAGCAATAGCATTTATTAAGGATAAACTGCGGGCTGTGGATGCAGGCTGAACACAAATGTGTTGATTTAAAGGAGCCATTCCAGTGCAAACTCCATCCTGGGTCAAATGTTCTGTCGGGGAACACCCCTGGAGCCTGTGCAGTTTGGGTGGTGGTGGTGAATTAATTCAGTGTGTGTAAATTTAAGAATAAATAAACCAAAAGGAGACATGCAAGCTTAATGATTTTATTCACACAGGCATGATACATTAAATAGTAATACGGAATACATTTTCTCACATCCCTGAATGCACAACAGCTGTCTGCTGTATCAGATATTTTTCCTTTAAGGAGTGGGTGGAAAGCAATTCATGAAGGCTGTAGAAACAGCATCTGAATGTGATTATTTTCAGGGGGTTGTGCTCAAGTGATTTGGTTTTTATATTCCTCTTAATTTTTTTATGTCCCGTATGTAATTTCTAATTTTCATGGTCACGTTGAAGCTTGTGGAAGAATTTTGCCATCACCATCTGGCAACTAGCAATTCCCTGATTGCTCTGGTTGGTAGCTGACCATCTTGCTGTTAGTAGATCAGTTGTCAGGGCTGTTGCTGTAAAGATTTACAGTCGTATCAGTGTCTGGAGTTCAGAGATGACTTTGTGTGCATGGGTTTACTTGCAATGCTCCATGACAGACATATAACTTGTCTAAGGAAAGTGTGTTTATCTACAAGATGAATGAATTAATTTATATTGATAGAAAATTCACTTATGATAATACGATGGGGAAAGAATCGTCAGGAATTCAGTTCTGATTGCTGGAGTCTTTGCTCACAAAATCACTAGCAAAATGATCGGTGCCTATGACTGCTCCTGTCTTCCTGTGCTATCCGTTTGATCCGCAGCTCCCTAGGGAGTGAAGACCTATTTTTATAGAAGTGCAAGAAAAAAGGGTGTAACAGTTGCAGAAGACAGTAGCATTTCAGCCTTTTTATGTAATGTACAAAGAAGGTGTCATTGTGGCACAGCAAAGCTGGGTGTTTTTCATTGTTGTATGATGTGTGTAGTATGTTTGCTGCATTTGTGCATGTATAGGGAAGAACCATAACTAGGGGTTGAAGCAGGAATGAAACTGAAAGTGCTTTTTTATTGCAAATGGAAAACTGTTGTAATAGTCTGAACCTAGTTTCAGATATCCCATTCTTCAATGTGTTAAAATGTTTATTTGAAAAGTCCTACTTGGTCAATTTCTCATAAAGATTTCCAAATTTTTTCTTTTATGTTGCCCCTGTTTTCTGTTTCATTTCTTGGGTATGACTGTGACAGAATAAGGATTTACAATGAATGTGTTTTTTTAACTCCTGTCTTTGCAGTGAATAGGAATCATTTATAGAGTGGCAGAGATGAAAGGATACTTAGAAAGTAGCAGCTTGAGAAGGGGATTGGAGAATCTGAGAATAGGTGAAAGACAATATTGCATGGACATGGAATGTTATTCCTCCGTGTTTCAAGTGTACATGTTAATTCTCTTCAGTTTTACATGAAAGGGGGCTAAAAACTGAATAGGTTAAGGATTCCATACCTTACTAATGTGGCAGATGATGTCCAGTACCTGGGGAAGATTAGGTTAAATCTTATTTTAGAATTTTATTGTAATGCAGGATGTGATACTTTCTGTTGTGATCTTTCACAACAGTTTCAGTCCACCAATCTACATGAGTTTCTTCTGAAATTTCTAAATTGGCCAACCCATTGCAATTTGGCTCCCCAGAGCACTCTTCTTTAGGTCAGACTTATGGTACATTTTTGGCCAGAGAATACCTTCCCTGAGGCCTTGGATACTTGCTAAATTGTCTGGCGTAATTTTTGCCAACTTCATTTATGTTCTGATCATTTTTCTGCAGGTGCGTGGCAATGAAGTTTTTCAAAGAGGATGGTCAACCCATAGAGATGTAATGCAGAAAAATGGCTGGTAAATGGGACTTTTGGCTGCCGGCATCTACATGAGAAAGTGACACATCATTGTGGACCAAATGGAACATCTTACGGTATTTTGTGTGTCTTTAAACCCTGTGTCATGGATTATGAGGATATAGCATCTACCATGCAAAACTTCTGGCTACAAATAGAAGCCTACAAATTTGGTCAGAGGGCAAATAAGAAGCGCTGTATTTGAAATTAAGTTATAATTTTGATACAGTTACACATCAGTACAAGTAATTGTAGCATTATTGCTTCCACCTTTTCTCTGTTTAGCCAAGCTTCTAATCAGTGGTTGCAGCTGTCCTAATGGTACTGAGTACCAGTACTGGTTAAACAGTAACACTTAAAGAGAAATAGTATTTTCACAGTATATAAATAAGGGCTCTTCCTTGTAACTGAAATATGTTAAAGGACACTTCTCATGAAATGTATAGTGATCTTTGTCACTGGGTGCTTTCCTCTATAAGTAACTGTATTACTTATACATCAAAGGGAAAAAGTACATATTTACATCCCTCAGGGCACAGAGAATGGGAGTCATTGTGTTGATATTTTAATACAAATTTGCTTCCTGCTTTTCTTAGTGGTAAATATATGAATATTCATAGAATCGAGGCCAGATGATCATCCAGTAAACAGAATATATGGGAGAAAAATGGAGGAGAACGTTTCAAGGCTCCAGAATCTCCAGTTTGTCTTTGCCTGGGGGTGGTAAGTTTGTTATCACCCTCCCCTTCCTCCGGAAGATGTCACAGTCGGGATCTGGGGGTTGGAAAGGACGGGTGTGAGGCTGGAGAGCTTTCTGTGCAGCCTGCTGCTTTCCAAACTTGGGGGGCTGCCAAGCTGCAGCCTGTGAGGGATGAATGCTCCTTACACAGTGTGCCTTTGCTCACAGCGCTCACTGTCTCCCTGGAGCGTTTCAGGTTCTCCAGGATTTTAAGTACCCTTTCCCTCTGTCCTTGTGTTCTGTAAGTCCGACCTAAGAACGATACGCCAGTATCTGCCGAGATGGCTATTTGATAATTCTGGCCGTCATAGGTAGCCCGGGTAGCCCGGGTCAGGAAAAAACAGGCCCAGAGCCGGGCGGTGGCGAGTAGGTGCCGCCTGGGGGCTCTGCAGGCTGGGTCACCGTGCTCTGCCCGGGCTGCTGCGAACGCGAGAGGATCTTCCCTTAGGACAGCGGGTAGTGTTGTCCCGTGAGGAGGGCACCGAGGGGGCAAAGTAATTCGTCTGTAGCAGTGTCGGGACCCAGTAAGGGTTCCTCGCTGCTGGCTCCCGTTCCCACACGGAGACCCGCAGCATAGCCGGTTTGAGAGAACTGCAGAGTTTGTTTGAATGTGTGTTCTTGCGTTAGCATACATGTTTTTTGCTTTGACACGTTAATGTTTTAATGGTCAGTATTTAGGAGGAAGCTGCTTATGAACGTTTAAACCCTGATACAATTCACTTGCAATTTTATTTTGCAAAATGAGACGGTGTATGGGTGTATTCAAAGTATTTAGGCGTAGAGTATGTGGATTCGGGGTGAGCGGGATAATGTATTTCGGGGCACGGCCACTGCAGTCAGTGCTGCATGCCGAGGTTTGTGCTGGCGATCTGGATGAGGCGGGGAGGGCTGTGTTCCCGTTCGGGGGCCCGTTGCGGTGTCCCCAGGCGGGCCGGGGGCTGATGGGTTCCGCATACCCCCGCGCCGCCGGTTCCTGCTCGGCACTACGTGCGGCCCGCCAGCCCAGGCCGGGCCCCGCCGCCACCGCCACCCTCCGCCCCCCGCTGCCGGGGCGGGGGCCGAGGCGGCTCCGAGAGGCGCCCGCGGGGTCACCGCCAGCGCGGCGGCGCCTCCCGCCCGTCCCCAGCCGGTAGCGACGCGGCGCGTCAGGGGTTAAGTCCGCGGAGGCGCTGGGCGCGGAGGGATACGGAGCCGGAGCCGTGAGCGTGGTGCTGAGGCTCTGTAAGCAAAAAAATGTCTGCCTGAGGGAAACCCACAAGTTCCTTCAGCGGGGGGGGAGTGCTCTGCTCGCCACCTCCCACCCAGCCCGCGGCCCGCTCGCTGCCGCCTGCCGGCCCTGGTCACCGGAGCGTACGGGGGGCAGCAGGTAACTGCGGGCGGCGAGGGGCCGGGAGAAGTTGGGAGAGAGCGGTGGGGGAGGGCAGCGGCGGCCGGGCGCTCGCAGGGGCAGAGGCGGCGGAGAGGGGCGCGGAGCCGCGGCCGGGCGGGAGCGGGGCTGCCCGGAAGGGGGGCCTTCGAGAAGGCGGCGGGAGGCGCCGCGGGGGAAACCCGAGGGGCGGCAGCAGCCGGGGCCGGGCGGCGTGCCTGGAGAGCGGCGTGCCGGGGTCTCGGCCGGCGGTGGGGCGGACCCCGGACAGGCGGCGGCTCCCGGCCCTGGGCAGCAGCGGGCCCCCGCGGGCGGTGTTCGACTCATAAAGGACCGCGGCGGCCGCAGGCGGGCTCTTGCGCCGGGGGCTCCGGAACTTGTCGCGGAGCGGGGCTGCGGCGGCGCCCCCACCGCTCCCCCACGGCGCCCGCCGGGCATAAGG
>JBCJKH010060625.1:0-14618 GCA_039877255.1 Loriculus beryllinus | reverse complement strand
GGAAGTTGTGAGTGCTCCATCCCTGGCAGTGTTCAAGGCCAGGTTGGACAAAGCCTTGGGTGCCATGGTTTAGTGTGGGGTGTCCCTGCTTATGGCAGGGGGGTTGGAACTGGATGATTTAAGGTCCTTTCCAACCCAAACTATTCTATGATTCTATGATAATTAATCTCAATGGAAAGAAATACTGGGATAGATTTCCTTATGATGACCCCATGTTATTAATAATTTAAATACTTTTAGTGTTTTGGATAGGAGTACTGAAACAATGGGTAATAAAGAGGCAAACCATGAGAACTGGCATGGCACTTTTTCACTGAACAGGTCAGGACTCTATGTCATGTCAATTCCTAATACATTTTCCAGGACTGAAGTTAGCTGAAAGTCATCAAAAAGTGCATTCTGTTCTGTGGGATTGTTCCACCCATTTTGTCTTCATCCTTTTACCTGTTATAAATTCTGATGCTTTCAGAAAGTTTGCTTCTATTTTTTACCTTCTAATTCTACCTCACTTCAACCCTGTGCCTAGTCTAAATGTTCCTTTTCCTCCTCTTTTTCGCACATTTTGAACATTTGCCATTGATTAGCATATCTTTGTCCTTCATCAAGATCCCACTGAAACCCCTGCAAAACCTCCCATAAAAGTCACAAAGAGCCAACACAGCGCCTTAGTCATCACTTTCCCAAGTTATTCACAGGCTGTTTCCTCCCAGATCAGTCCTCCTACCTCTTTAATTGTTTGAGTTGATGCCTCTGAAGTGCCTCCAGCTCTTTCTGATAATGAGGTGTTTCAACTGAACACCTCTCCAGATGTTGTGTCACTGGCAGTAGGCACAAAGGGGAGGTTGTTACCACCTTACGCAGAAGCATGGTGGTGATTCTGTTAATGCACTCTGGAATAAAGATTTAATAGTTTCTTTTTAGGGCTGGGATTTTGTTTGATCTTTTTCCTTCCTGTTATGTATCAATTGCAAATTTGTGTCTGATTTACAGGTTAGAAATGAGCAAATGACTCGAGCACATTTTCACCAGCTGTAACCTCCCTTATGAGTGGTGATATTTCATCTCAGTGTTGGTTGTTTCCCTTCAAATTGTCACTTGAGCTGCTGCTTTGGAACTGCCGGTTGCAGTCAGCTTTCTGGTCAGCATTTTGAGGCTCTGGCTGAAGCATTTAACATGAAGACTGCAGTTTTCTGCCTCATGGTGATGCTTGCATCTGCTTGTCTGCTTTTTTCACTAATGCTTGGCCTAGGTGACAAGTACAGATCAACTTTGAAGTAAATACTTTGTAAGTTTTATAGCCAAAAAGGAACATTAAGCTCATAGAATCTCACATTCTACAAGAAAAAGGGCATGGAATTTAACGGGTAAATCCCATCTTCTGATTTAACTGAAATATGTATTTTAGAAAGTCATGTCTCAGAGATTTCAGTGATAGGCAGGCTGTCTTACCTCTAGACAAGTTATCCCAATGACTAATAGACCTTACTGCACCAAAAAAGAAGAGGAAAATACACAGCATATCCAGAGTCAATTAATTCAACTTTAGAGTCCAGTCATTAGATCTTGTTGTTTCTTGATCTTTCAGATTGCTATAATAAATCTTTTACCCGTGTAAGCAACTGCATTTGCAAAGAAAATGACGAACTCAGGGGCTTAGATATATTGTCTACAGATGTGCGCTAAGCAATAAAAAGAAGATTTAAGCTGAGGGGAAAAAAGTAAACATTAAAGTGTTGATCTGTTTGTGGAAAATGCATTTTTCCCATAAGAGTATTAAAAAGAGGGGATAAATTGTTCATCATAAATAATTGGAGAAGGCTGACTAATGTCCCAAATTTCCTTTGGCATTTGTCTTCCCTCTCCTTTTGGAAGATATCACTGCAAAACCTGGGGGCTCTTCTTCAGTGGGGTTTTTGTTATTTCCACCCCCCAGATATAATTTGATTCAATGATGATTTTCCAATTAAAGTGGTTTTGTTCTGAAAAGAAATTGTAAAAGAGAAAGGGAAATCAAACATTACTTTCTGTTCACATAAACTAATAGCATCAATGAGAAGTAAATTTGAATAGAAAGTAATTCATAAGTACAGCAGGGGTCTGGTTTTCTGTCACTGTGGAATGTAATTAAAATAGAGCTTCCATAGATATAAATTGGGAGTAATTAGAATTTTCCATCTGTTCCTTCATCCATTTCTGAGTGTTTCCAGAGCTGGGGGAACTAGCTTCTTCCAAGACAACTGTTTGTTCACTAAAGCAAGCTGCCCAAGCAGTGGCCATTTCAATTCCATTGCAAGCTATACAAAAGTTATCATTTCTCTTGAGATGGATCATCAGGGTAGGTGTTCCCTGCAGCAAATGTGGTGAGTGTGTACTGAACGTGTTTCCTTATAGTATATAGTTTCACAGTTTATTCTAGCTGTATTGAGCCCCTCGCATTTTGGTAAACAGCAGAGCTGTCAGCCTCAAGACTCCATGCCAGCATCCTGTGCACAGTCTGCCAAGAGGCAAATGATGGTTTGAGGACCAGCAAAGTGACGCAGAGCTGATCCAACTTCCTGATTTCTTTAGGAAGGAGGGAAGATTACTTTGTGTTGCCACTTGTGATAGCTCAAAAACATCACCTAAACCTCTGGGTGGAAACAGATACGTGCTTCACTCATCAGAACGGCATATTAGTTAAGAGCCTCCTTCCATCTGTGCATTGGATAGCGAAGGCAATGGTGGGCACTCTGTTCTTGAAACCCAAGAAGAGAAATTAAAAGAGGGCCAATGAGCAGAAGACAAAGCCATCAGGAACGCAGGGAGAGAATAAGGATTGCTGGAGAGGCTGGCAGTACAAAAGGTATTGAGATCATTCACAAAGCATAAAGACCCAGCTCCAGTGCTATAATTAGATTAGGTGTCTGTGGTTTAGATAGACCTGCAATGAGTCATTAACAATCCTTAGATAAAGCTACATTTATTTAATCCCCTCCCATTTTCCACCTTTCATTAGAGCTTGCCATTAGCCCGGGACAAAGCACCTGGAAAGAGACTTTGACGAAAGCCTGTTATGGAAATTCTTAATGGGTGGGATTTAAACCCAAGGGATTATAAGCATTTAGTAACAGCTCACCTGTAAATCCTGATGATTTCTTTTTCTGTGAGTTTCCAGTGTAATATTTGCACACACTGATTATAAATTTTGAAGAAATAGCTTATAACTGTAGTTAAAATGCAGCATTAAAGCAGTTAAACAGCCTCCTTATTAGCATTAGAACTATAGTCAAAACACATTATACTTGGCTAATAAATTTATTTTTTATGTAATGGAAATGCCATCAAAGCATAGTTAATCTGAATTGAATTAGATTATAATTGGAGCTCTTGTGCACAAGGAATGAAAATGATTCTTTATTGTTGCAGACTGACAATGCAGCATTTGTTACTCCCTCCTCACTACCCTTCGAAGTGGCAGCTGTAATATTAGTGTGCACATCTCGTAAACTGTACGTATAATATTGCTACGTCTCTGAGTGTGGAGCCCAGCAGTAAGACAGAGGGAAATGTATTGCTCTGGATGTAATTCATCTCACTTTCACCCCGTTCATTTAGAGGTGCGTATACTTGAGAAGCAGTTGTGCATAAGCGTTTGCCTGCACTTCTGGCTATGTATGTTAGTGTAGGTGGTGTGAATGTGGGTTCCCAGGATGCAGAGGACAATCTCAAATCCTCTTTACAGTGTTAAAGAAAAGTGATGGCAGTGAGGTGAAGTCCCCAGTGACTGGGAAAAGGGAAACACTGCACCCATTTCTAAACAGGGTAGAAAGCAAGACCTTGGGGACTACAAACCTATCAGCCTCACTTCTCTGCCTGAGATGATGGGGGTTGGAACTAGATGATGTTAAGGTCCTTTCCAACCCTAACAATTCTATGATCATGGAACAGGTCCTCCTTGAAGCTAGACTAAGGCATGTGAACAACAGGAAGGTGATTTAAGACAGCCAGTTTCATCAAGTGAAGCTCATCACACTTAATGACTGCTCACCTAAATAGCTGAAGTACCTTACTCAAGAGTTTATATGTACAACTTACCTCTCTTTCAAGCACAGCATGATAAAGGGATGTTCATGTCATGGAGGTTTTGGTGTCTTTTCATCGCCTGCAGGGCACCAGAGAAGGACTGTAGTAGTAGCGCAGATTCACTTTTATGCTAACTGGGTTAGCTCCCTGCTAACAGGGAGTTTTTTGCCTATGAGCACGTGTGTGTAATGAGGACAGGAGAGTGTGTGTGTGCCATCAGCCACATGGCCTGCATTCCTGTGTGCAGTCCTGTTCCTGCTATAGGAGAACTCCTATAGCAAGTAGGTACCTAGACAGGTAGCAGCAAGAGGAAATGCAAAGCAAAAAGCAAAGGGTGGATGTTCCCATTCAGGACACAACCACCCTCATCACCATGGTACCTAAACACGTCGCCAAGGAAACAATGTTAGGACCTTTCTAGCAACAACTATGTTTGGTGACACTTGCACTGTCACTAATATAACTCTTCCTGTTGTGTGTAATGTATGCGATCTGAGAAGGAAGAAGAGGAAAGCCGTAGAGAGATTCCCCTTTTTCCTTTTTTTTTTCTTGCTTCCTTATTTTCTTTCTTTCTATTCCCTAAACCAAACCAAATCAAATGAACAAATGCATTTTACCCACTCATAAAACCAATTGGTGCTGTAAACAAAGAGAAAGCAGGATATTAATAAAGTGTAACTCAGCTGAGAGCTCAGGGAGCATCCCCTGTAAGTCTGTCTGACTTCTGTCATGTATTCCAAATTTACAATGTGGCAATTTTTCTTTGCTTATGAACCATTAAAATTTGAAGCACAGTGAGCAGCTAATGTAATTTTGCCTGCAAGTGGTACCATATCTTGGATCCACAGGGAGATCAGCACACTTGTGTCTTACCGTTGCCTTCTGTGGTAGCTAAAAGTGCCCAGTGCTACTGGGCTCAGGCCCAGCGTGAGTTAATTGAAGTTCATTATTGACAACCTCGGGCTCATTTGCACTTATCTGCAAGTTCTCATTTAGCTTGAATCATCACGGTATCAGAGCATCTTCCAAAAAACATGTTAAGCAATCAGATTAGGACCCAGCACATCTCGTTTTGTTTGTCTTCTCCTTTTTCTCCCCAAGAGTAACACAGGGCAAAGCAGGACTTTATTCAGAAAGATGACATTGCTACCAAAAACCAGAATACATCCCAATCCAGCTTGGCAGAATGTTATTAATGTTTCAAAGTCGAACACTGAAAAGCATAGAAATCCAACATTAAAGTTGCCTGTGAGACATTTATTGTCTCTTTTATTTAGTATTCATTAAGTACACAGGTTTTATTGGTAGGGGATTTATTAATTGACTCCTGATTTCATGCAATAGGTGAGGAGTGTTCAGATTCTTTTACCCTTATGATTTAATTGTTTATATGTATAAATAATTATAACAAACATATTATACGCATACATATCGTGTTCACCTTTTTGTGGCTTATTGACTAGACATGAAGGAATTAATTTGCCTATGTTCTTTTTGAGGTGTTCAGCAGTTTTGTCCCTTTGTCCTTGAGGAAAGTTAATTGACTGGTATTTATATTCTTCTGTAGGTCAAGATGTTTGCTGTCATTTTCCCACCCAGTGCCTGTTGTCTCCAAACCAATATTATGGCCCATATTCACCCTATCTACCCTTGCCAGACTCTGTTTCCTGTTGTCCCAGCCCTATCAGATCCCTGTTTCACTTTCATGCTTTACTTCTTTCTCATTTGGCTTTTTCCCATCCTTCATTTCAACCTTACAGTTTTGATGATGACATAAGGTCAAGATCAACATAGATCCTGAACTCAACCTGAAGCAATTGCAAACAATTGTTACAAAGGAAAGCAAGTCTTTTATACTAAAAGTCTATATCTTTAGACTTTGTACTTTTATATTTAGCCAGTTTATTCCAATGTTATGTTGAAAATCTAGCCAGTGCTAGGATATGTGAAAGGAAAGGACGTGTTTAGCACGATTCTTTGAGCAGGACATGGTTTGCTATAAACTAAAGTGATATACAGAGACCAGCAGCACTGCAGCTAAATACCTGCTAGAATGTGCTAAATGCTTTGGGTTACTGCTCTTGACTTTGGTTAATGCAGGATTAAGCTTTGATTGTCTTCAGTTCTCACAGATGTGTGAGAAATGACTTGCAGGCTCTCACCATAGAGAATCCATTTCCAAATGCTATGTTATTTTCTATAAATGATTTTACAGTGTGTTTTAACACCCTTATTAAATTATTTTCTTCCCAAGAAAGTACTTTACTGCTCATTCAGTGGCTGGAATTGATTGCCAAACCAGTTTTTTTTGTTTTGCTTCATTTTGTTTTCTTGCTAACTTAGACTACAGAGGAATAAAAACTGAGAAATAACAGAAAAACAAAAGATTGAAACAAAGGTCAAATTTCCTTCCACTGGTAAAGGCAGAAAATATTACATGGGCTTTAATGAAGCAGAATGAACCTATGAAAGACTATACCATGCAAATCCTACCTCCAGCTTGTTCATATGTCCACAAGCTGCATAGCTGCCCAAAGAAAGATGGCTCAAAACCTCTTGAAAGCAAGTACCCCAAATGACTCCCTTCCATTCGCAATGGCTGTCTTATGTCTGCATCTCTTGCTGTAGGACTGCAAACGATGCAGCTTGAAAGCCTGTGCTTAGAGATAAATTAAATCCAAAACCCTTTAAAGTCCAATTATATCTCTAGAATGCCTTTCAAAGTCCTTCCTTCTGTCGCAAAGTGTTGGAGTGAATAAGTCTGTAGAAAACTTGTGTGGACGTAAAGGCATCATGCAGAGGTTGAGAAGAAAGGAGCACCAGCTCCAGCATGCGGAACTTCATAATGTACATTTGCTTTGCTCCTCAAAAGACAAATTTACCCTCACCTGGTTTCTGATTCTGTTGAACACTAACAGCAAAGAAAACCTGGCCAGGGAAAGGTGTTCCTGCCTATGACAGGGGGGCCAGAATTAGTTCATCTCTAAGGTCCCTTCCAACCCAAACCATGTTATGATTCTGTGAAACCCAGCTGCTGCAGAGTTGGACATTGTTACTGGGGGTTGCTGAACCCTGGTTTGTCCTTGGCCACAACCACGAACCGTCTGTGCCTGGGAGAAGGCTTGACAGGAAGCCTCATCTTGGCTGTACTCCTGCCCCTTGGGCTTCCTGCAGCACAGAGCCCATACAATGCATGCTTCTGTGAAATACGTTTAACCTCCTGTTGGAGATGGGTTTGTCAGAGCTGGGGAAGTAATAGGAGCCCTACACAGCCATGCAGGACTGCAGCAAGGATGCTGAGATGAAGTTGTGCAGTGGGTATCAGCAAAATGCATCATGCATCCCTTCGATAAGCTAGTGCAGGTTGGAAGGTCTGGGAAACCTCAAATCTCTTTGAGGCCTTCACTTTTCAGTGTCTCCATTTAAGCACCCCCCCCCCCACACACACAGTACTACTGTCTGTCTTGTCTAATTTAGAGTGTAAATTCTTCAGGGCAGGGACTGTCTCTCACTGTGTGTTTGCATGGTGAGGCCCTGATCCTGATTGGCAGCTCTGAGTACTCTACAAATCTATTTTAATATAAGCCCAAATTGAAAATTCTGTATCTCTGAGCCTTAGGGGATGTGGGACTATATTCGAGAAAGCAGAAGCTCTGAAAAAATACTGAAAGGTCATTGCAGACAATGTACTGAATATGAACTGTGAATGCGGAGCTAATGGCTAAGAGACAAGGCTGATTTTGCTCTTGGTCAAATGGAGGCAAGTTGAATAGGGCGATGGAGGCATCACTAATCATGTATTAGGATACTGAAGGGAGCTGGGTTTGACATGTGTCTCCATTTCTCATGTCTATCCTTGCAAAACGTTGTTGAGCAAAATAGAAAAGATATCAGGAAGAGGTAAAAGATGATTCAAAGGCTGGAAATTTCACCAAACTTCAGTCACTTAGATGAGGGCATCCAAGGGAAGGTCTTAGTGCCCCTAAGATGGTGAAATAGATACCAGAGAGAGACAGACACCTTCAGGGCATATTCACATTTGAGGTTACTTAAACTGCCTTCTGAGAAGCCTTCACTGATTACAGAGGGGTGCTCAGCAAGTAGGCAAGTAGGCACAGGTAGCTGCCCGAGTTTGGTACCATCAGTCTTCCCACCTCAAGAAAGAATAATTTGACACTGAATGTACTTAGCTTGCTGGAAAGAAGGTTAAGAGGAGACTTGCTGACACTGTATGAGTACCTACACAGGAAGACTGTTTTCAATAGGATATGGCTCTTTCATCTCTCAGACAATGATATAACAAGATCCAGTGGCTGGAAGTCAAAGCCAGACAGATTCAAACCAAAGATAAGGTGAAAATTTTAGCAGCAAGAGTAATGAATCTTGGGAACAGTTTACAATGGGGGTGTTAGATTTTCCATGACTTGAAGGCTCTAAATCAAGATGTGATGTCTCTCTAAAAGATATGTTATACTTAGTCGTTAGGTATGGTGCTACAGAATTGTTAGGTGGTTCATAGAAGGGTATATTAGATGGTCATAAAAGCACCATCTAGCAATAAAATGCACTAATCTAAATAATAATACTAAATATTCCATCATAACAAATTGATTTAAACATTTGAATGTGCTGTAACAGCTCAGTTAATGTTGCCTGCACTTTTACCTCCTGATGCAAACGGACAAAGAACATGGCCTTCCCGGCACCTCAGTGATGCTCATGCATTCATCCCTCCCTACAGTGTTTACAGCCTAATCCATCAACTCTTGAACTCATCATTTCTCAATGTAAAGGCTGTAATATTGCTCATTCATATATACGTGTGTGTGTACGCACACACATACATCAAGGGTGCCTTATGGAGTTTGTTAAGAGCTGCATTTAGGCTTCTGACAATGGCTTTCAGAACTGAGGTCCCTTCCGTCTGAAGGAATTACCTGTTTCCCAGGGATGCTATAGTTATCCTGGACTGCACTCTTCACTCTTAATGGAGTGTATGGGGGCAAGCAGCTTTTAGAGCTGCAGTTAGTGAAACACCAAGGCTAAGGAACATGGTTTTCTGGTCTTTTTTAGTTGATATTGTTAAAGGAAAGACATATTCACAGGAATTGCTTGCAATATTTCCCCCTTCTACTGCTGCAACACCAAAGTTGTAGTTGATTTTCATTGTGCAATGTTGTGGTTTAACCCCAGCCAGTACCTAAGCCCCACACAGCAGGTTGCTCACTTCCCCCAACGGGGTGAGGGGGAGAATCAGAAGGCTAAAACAGAAAAACCTTAGTTTGAGATAAAGACAATTTAATAGGTAACAAAAGCCATGCACACAAGCAAAGTAAAGCAAGGAATCCTCCATTCTTCTTCTGGCTGTATATGTTGAGCGTGATGCCGTGTAGTATGAAATATCCCTTGGGTCAGTTGGGGTCAGCTGTCCCATCTGTTTCCCCTCCCAAGCCCTTGTGCACCCCCAGCCCACTCACTGTTGGGGTGGTGTAAGGAACAGAAGAGGCTGTCACAGTGCATTTGTCTGTGATATGGGAGGTTAAACTTCATTTTGCTATGCATGCAGGACAGCTGTCAGTCATACATGCCTGATAGGTGTGCAAGGTATTCAGACAGGAGGAAGCCACAGCCAGCTACGAAGTGAGAACAGGATTTCAAGTGCCAGGATACTCTGAATATTCATTACTGCGGCTTTGGGTTTGGTTTTGTTTTTTAAGTAAATGATGAATTTGAGGAAAATTGAGCAAATAATTGCTGTCTGTGACAGCTGCAATTAATGTGCTAATAAGGTAAGGTTTCTGAAGCCCTTCTTTTCCAGTAACTAAGAGATTTCAGGTACTTACCCCACTACTGCGTGTTGTCAGTGATCATTCTGTAGGAAAAAGAGTTATTTGGGGAGCGTGAATACTCTGAAAATGAAAACTAAACCACAAAGAAAAGTTTCCTGGCAATGTCTATTATTAATCCAAAAGGATGTTATTGCAGACAGGAAGGAAATGCTTGTGACTAATTCACTAACCTGGAGATGGGAGATGTGAACTTCATCAAAGCCTCTTAAACATATTCTTCTGACCTTGGTGAGGCAACTCAACCTCTTATTGCCCTCAGTTCCTGTGGAGAGCACTTGTTTTGTACTACCCTGTTTTGATATCTCTGTATTGTAAGCTCTGTTGCCCATTATTGCTATGAAGCTGTATAGTATCCATCCCCAGAGAGTCTCAATCTCGAATGCTGCACATCATATATATGAAAAATTGTAGAAAAGGGTGCTACCATCAATGCAAATGGAAGCTTAAACTCTACAACTAGCAGAAAATGTGCTTGGGTTTATATTCCTGGAAAAAAAGCAGCTTCTGTCCATGGAGATAGTGAAAACAATCAGCAGTCACCATAATTTTCATCCCTTCATCACAAAAGTACTTTACAAAGGCTGGTAAGTACCATTAACCCCACTTTACAGATGGGTGGGAAACAGCATCATGGAGCAGCAAAGTGAGTTGCTCAAGGCCATGTAGTAACTCAGCAGAAGCTATGCAAATAAAAACCAGGTCTCCTGATACTAAGCCTTATTCCTTGGCCCACACAGCTTCTACACAGGAGACCTGACCTGATTCCAACATCCGTGAATGCAGCATCCTTCTTTGCAACAAGCTTATGCAGGTATCTGGAGTGGGTGAATGAGCCCTGCTTCTCTAGAGCTCACCACTCTTGTGCAATAATTACTCGGTGTACATTTTTTGTGAGCTTGATAAATGTTTTATTTACATGGAAATGTCTCAGCTAACACCCACAGTAAACACGAGGCGGTAGTCAAAACGTTACTACATCTATTATCACAGAGAGTGGGCTGAAAGATCTGCCTGCATCTGCTATGAGCAGGCCTTATTTTATTAGTACTGTGATACTTCACTGTTCGTATGGGAGATGAACCATCCATTGCGCGTGATGGTGATCATAATTTAAGGGCTGCCACCCCCTGAGACTGCTTATTTCTCTACTGTATATTTGATCACATTTGTAAATGATGTTTGCAATTAGGGCTATAAGTAAGGTGCTTATTGGTAGGGATGGTGCACAGTAAATCATGTGTTAGGGATTGGCAGTTGTTTGGGAGGTGCTGTGAGTACCTGTCATGCAGGTACATCACACAAGTCTTTGCTCTGCTGGAAACACAATGTGATCATTACAATGGTGGGCAAGGAGCCAAAAAGTTGTTTCTAGACCTGGCTTTGCTGCTGTGTCTGCATGAGTCATGTAAGGATGGATCCACCCTGCTTAACTTCAGGTATTTCACCAAGCAGTGTGATTTTAGAAGCTTGGGGCTTGTCTGTAGATGATGGAGTCTTAAGATTTCAGTCTCTCATTGGATATGCCTGTCTATATTGACTGACAAAAAGCCTTCACACAGTTAGCCTGTTCCTTACAACCAGGTGATTTGTGCAATTCTAGTCTTCAATGCTTTACTTTTTGACTGTGTGGTGTAAGATTATGAGGTCTTTTCAATGAAATGCAAGGATCATCAGCCTCAAAGATTTACAAAGTGAATACTCGCAAATTGAGATCGCTGGGACTTGATTTCTTTGGGATTTCCTCTTTGTTTTGCATATGTAAAATGAGTATAATGACATCCTCTCTAATTCAGTGGAGACCTGCATCACAGGAGAACTGAAATCTGCATTACTGATATATGTGTTCTAACCCAGGTTTTATAGTCTGATTCATATCAGTAGCATATCTGTAGGATAACAATGGACCCAGTAGTAGCTTATTTATTAACAATGCCCAATACCATGTGCTCCTGGAGACCAAAGGACACTTAAAGTGTTTAGGATTAAAGGCATAGTGGTTTCCTGCACTGGAGAGTGCCAGCAAGAAAAAACATAGAGGCACAGAAAGTTGCTGCCAAAGTACAAGTCCATGATGGATGGAAAGTGTTATGGAAATATTAAGTAAAATATTACCATTTGTTATTACAGCTGCAAAGTAATGTGACCATTTTTTTATAGCTGAACATGGCATCTTTTTCCTTCTTTTGCTTCGTTGTGGCTTTCAGGGAGCTATAGCTGATCTGCTGGCTGCATATCTGTGTGCCTGAGTATGTACGTGCATAAGTACAGGCAGTGATTTGCGCGAAAGAAAGCAATGGAAGTCTTTATATTTAATGTAGGAAATATAGGGAGAGGCTGCTTTGTCAGCAGGCTCAAGTACTGTGGAATTTGGCTTTTCAGAATGATTTATAAACATATTCTCCAAGACAAAAAAAACCCAAACCTATTCTTGATTGAAGTAATACCTAGTAGTGTGATAGCCTGGGGTGAGGATAAGGTGTAGGGATGGTCTGACATGATATGGAAAATTTCCCTATTAATGAGAAATCATCTGCATGACTCATTCCAACTCTGTCTGATTTTTATTTAGGGATTATTTTGTTTCCACTGACTAATACTGATCTGTCTCACTCATTCTTGTTTTAATGTTATTAACACATCCAGTAGCTGTGCTGCTATTTCACAGAAAATACCTTCCTTTGTAAAATTTAAGTGCTTAAAAATGTTTTAAGACTTTAACAGTGCAATATTTGAGTATTATTTACCTCAATAGTGATATGTATGACTCAATACTTTGTTTACCAGTTATGAATGCAGGTGATATGGATGAACTTATATTTGTCAGGAATTAAAGAGTATAAACGTAAAATGACAAAGAGGTGATGAAACAAAAAACACTGGGTCAAGCTTCTGAACATTTTAAATAGCTATACACCAATATAAGATGTACAGGGAATGAGCCAGAGGAACAGGGAATCTTGATACATAATTAGAATGATGTCTTAATTGGCTCAGCAGAGGTTGGCTAGGTTAATTCACATGAGTGGAATATTGATGTAAAAAGGTATGGCTTGTTCAGAGAGGGCAGTGGGAAAGCCAGAAGATGTGGCTTATGGATCAAGGCTATATCATTGTCTTTGAGAGCAAGAATTCGCTGTGGGATAGACTTTCTGAAACCATCTTGCTGATGTAGAAGGGAAGCCAGTAGAGTGTTGGGATGGGCTGATGGTGAGCACAACTGAGAAGAGTGCCCTGAACAGCTATTGGAATAATTCAGAGCCCAGGGGCTGTTATCAGTGGGGCACATTGATACCAAACATAAGCTAAGACAGAAACACAAGAACAGCAAATTCTTGGGTTGATCTGGGAGCTGCCTTTTGCCCTCAAAAGTTTGGGATGATTAGAGTGAGAAGAAGTTCTCGTATGTTCATTAGGTATGAACTGGTTGAGAAAATCAAATACGAAAACACTGAAAAGAGGGTGAATACCCTGATTCCTGGGATGAGTAAGACAGAATCAGAAAGTAAAAGCAAAGAGGCTTGAAGATAGGAGACATCAATCAATTCAGTGAATTGGTACTCCTGGGAAGCAAATCAAGGGGGAAAGAGTTCCCAAAAGCTGACTGAGACAACTCTGGGGCTTGAATGATCATGTTGAAAGCATAGGAAGGTTAGTTAGAGCTTGTTTGATGTACAACCATCTCCATTCTATGAAATTTAGGGGAAAAATGACAAAGAAAGTGGAAGGTAGGTCACATCAGTGGGAAATAAAATAAGTACAAGCCCACTGGGACAAAGAAAGGACAGACTGTTACACAAAGGATTTACAGGAATATGAAAGCATATTGGGTAGGTGCATTAGTAATAATAAGAAGAGGAAGTACAGAGCATGAAGGAATAACCCATGAAAACATGTTTATTTTTTACTTGAATCAGTTAATTTATTCACCATGCGGTCCTGCAAACTGTTGTACTGGCACAAATGAGCGGTAAAGCAAGGGAAAGAGGGATGGCAAGGGAAAAGGAGGAGGAGGAGGGGCTGGGAGCTGCCTAAAGCAATTCTGTCGCTGAAAGAAATGTAAGTGCAGGGCCATTACTCAACGGACAAAGAAAGAAAATAACTGATGATGGGGCTGAAGCATTTAATGCCTGTTTGCCTTAGTCTTCCCTAGAAAGATTAACTGCGATTGGATGACTAACAAAATTAATACCAGGGTTGAAAGAGTGAGAACCAACTGCGAAACAAGGAAGGAATGGTAAAGAATTCTTTAGGACAGTTAGATGTTTTGAAATCAGCAGGGTTTGATGTAGTTCCTAGTGGAATATTTAAGAAATCAACAGAAGCGCTCTCTTAATAGTTATCTTTGATAATTCTGGGACTGGGATAAATTCCCAGTGTAAACCGTCTTCCTTAGCTTCAGTAAGGCTTCTGAAACGCTCTGAGAAATCAGTCTTTTAACAAAGATAGGCTTAGATGAAACGGCAACAGAAGTGGATGTGCTAGAAGGATTTTTTTGTTGGTTAAAAGAGTTTTTGTTGGTTTTTTGTTGGTTTTTTGTTGGTGAGAGAGTTTCCACATGAGGATTGGCAGTGGTTACGTCTTGGGACCTTCAAAGCTCATTCAGTTCCACCCCCCTGTCACAGGCAGGGATGCCTTCCCCTAGAGCAGGTTGCTCCAAGCCCCTGTGTCCAACCTGGCCTTGAACGCTGCCAGGGATGGGGCAGCCAC